>VXAC01002371.1:855550-935946 GCA_013399225.1 Rhipidura dahli | reverse complement strand
AAAAAAAAAAAAAAAACCTAGTGTTTATAACACACCTGGAAAGTGACTGGTCAGATAGTTGAAAGTGGAAACCACTTGGAAGGGAAAAAATTAAAGCAGAAATGGGGAAATTAAACAACTAATGAGCATCTAGGTCAGAAGGCAATGAGTTTTCTGTTCCAGTCCTTAATACCATCCTTACTTGTCTGATACGTGATGTCTTTGGCTGAATCTCTTCTGCACTCTCCTTAAATGCTGTGATCAACCCTGCCTAAACAGAGTCGCTTTTCAGTGATTAGCTTTTTGTAGGAAACTCTTGCCCATAATAAGTCAGTATCCTTTCTCCCTCAGCCAGCTTTAAGCACAAGGTGTTTTTCATCTTTTTACATAGATGGTTTTCACCTGCACAGAGACAGACCTTCTGCCAGCAAATACTACTAAGGCTGATTACAAACCTCTGTTGTGCTCATTGTCCATGAAACACTTCTCTGGTGAGCTAATTTGGTTTGGGTTTCATTTTTACAGTCTTCAGTGCCACTCTGGCTGTTCCTCTGTCATAGAATCATAGAATGGTTTGTGTTGGAAGGGATCTTGAAGCGCATCTTGTTCACCTGTGGGAACTGCCCCATGGACAGGGGCACCTTTCACTGAACCAGGTTGCCTAGAACCCCATCCAGCCCAGCCTTGAACACTCCCAGGGATGGGGCATCCACAACTTCCCTGGCCAACCTGTGCCAGTGCCTCACCACCTTCACAGTAAAAGTTTTTTTTCCTAGCATCCAATCTAAACCTATACAGAAAGATTATAGTTGTAAGGTGACATGTATGATTAGCATTTTTTTTTTTTGAAATGTATACAGGTTTGTCCTGATCTCTAGCACTATTAAAAAAAAAAAAAAGTATTAATTTTTAAATTATTACTACTCATTATCCATTTTTCATCATCATTTGACTTCTGAAATCTGTAATTGGTTTATCAATGACATACAGATTATAGCTTGAAAGAGAAACACCTCTAAGATTATCAAAGATGACAAGTGTTTAAAAAATTGATAAGCAGGTTTAATAACCTGCTTCATTAAGTAGAAACAGAAATTAATCTGCAGAGATGTTTACACGTAAAAAGAGCAAGTCAATTGCTCAGCGATTTTTTTTTTTAATTATAACAAATATATTTCCAAATGAAGCAGTTTCCTTGGCTGTCTATCTCCCAGTTGCACAGAAGGGTAGTGATTAGTACAATGAGATAAATCAAACAGCAGAGAAAATGTGTCATTTTCCAAATTGCTGCCAATTATTGTTACTTCTTTCTGAGTTGGGGGTCTCCTAGATTCCTCTAAAGACCCTTTTGGAAGCTTAACAGTAAAAATCAAGATTTGGTGACTTATAATGGAACTAACCATCAATTTCTAAGTTGCTACTGAGTGACAAACATTAAAAGAAAACATTTTTCTTGGGTTTTTTTTAACTTAACAGACTTACCTTTCCCATTTTTTCAAGCTCTCATTTCCAAACTCTCAAAGTTCCAAGAGTAACCAGGGTTATTTCTTGGGAGCATTCAGATCAGAGACAACTTAAATAAGCACTGGCAACCACACAGAAAATATGATGTCATTAATGTTGACAACTTAGCTCTGAAATGCATTTTTGATGCTTTTTGGAATGAATTGTTCTGGAGCTTTTAAAATATTATGATGTCACACAAACAAAATCATTCTTGCTATTACTCTTGAGATTATCTTCTAATCTTAGTTTTCCAGATACCAAATAATTTCCCTTCTAAGGTTTTATTGTTTTGCTGTTACTGAGAGATTCATCAAGGTGTGAAGTTCCCAAACCTCACCTTTCTGTATTGGCTTTCTGTATGTGTATACCATATACCTCCCAAGCTTAATTTCTATTTATAAGCTTGCTAAATTTTCAGCTTGTCCTTGCAATTTTGTCTTACTTTTAGGCTTCTGCAGAGCAGACAGCTCCCTGGATCAGAAGTGTTGTACCACATACATCAGGCAGCATTAAGACCAGACAATTAAGTGCTGCTGAGTAGAGTATCTTCTTTTTAATTACACACCATCAGCTTTCTACTCCCTTCAAGCAATGAGTGATGATTATTTTACATTTATACTACACCTATAAAAATGCACTATTGTTCCCGAGCCTTGCTGCATGCTTAGTTTTTATAAGACATTCTTGGCTGTCACTTGCTGTGTCCTGTCAGAGAAAAGAATGTCACCAAGACTGAGAGGACTGTGAGAGTGGCTCCCAGTTCCTGTAATAACTCTGAAGATTTATATGCCAGGTTTAGGGAAATGGCTTGCAAGTTACTGAGAGTAACCAGAGTAAGACCATTTTTTTTTAGAGGAAACAAAGTCTTCATGTTCTTAAGTTTGAAGAGGTAGATAAAGGGAAAATGCCATCAAAATAAAGAAATAAGAGAATTTTTATAGTGTGAAAATGCATCTAGTCTAAAATAGTAACAGGTGGATCAGAGCTGCTAAGGGAATGGGTAATTAGCAGTTGATGGTGGGTGGGGTTGTGTTTTGTTTTGATTTTTTTTAACATGAGTTTGATTTCTGGAATGGAGTCTCATGCTGATACGTTGTGATTAGCAGATACTTCTGCTCGGAGCTTGAATTACTGTCATGTATAAAAAGCTCTGTGGGGAGCACTAAGCCTCTGGTCTTAGGCATTTACCCAATATCCCCAGGAAAGCAAAGCTCAGGCTCCGGAACCCAGGCCTTAATTACACAAGATACTTCCATGAGCAAACTGAAGGTATGTCAAGGAATATTTTAGAATTCAAGAGCAGGTTAAACTATCTGAGCAGACACAGTTTTAGATCCCTTCAGTGCACTCTGCATTAATCACTGCTAATTCTCTAGCTCTCCCCTGTCCTGAAGGCTCTCTGATGTATTCTGGGATGTCGCAGGTTTTGCTGTGTTTCTTTATTTGTATCTGCTGTCCTATCTGCTACTTTTATGAGCTTTTATTAGCTTTCAAACTTTCTGGTTTTGTCTTCTTCCAAGTTTCCACTGAAAGCTCTTTCTGATGAGAAACAAAAAAGGGACAGTACCAGGTCACATATCAGGCTATGTAAGCACTTGTTCTTTCAGCTTTGTATGTTACAATTAGGAACATATTAAAAACTATTAAAAACCCCCAAAACAAGCAAAACCAAACAACTAGCTAATACATATATATATAAAGAAAAAAAAAATCATAAAAATAGGCCAGTGGTGACTAGCATGGATTTCTGTGTGAGTGAAATCTGTTCGAGTATTGTAAAATGATATTCCGTTTAATGTAGTTTTTAAAACTACTTTTAAAAGGACGTTAAAACAATTGTCTTCTCTTATCCTTTATGAATGAAAGGGAATTTCATCATGGTTAATGTGAAATAATGGTATGCAATGACAAAAATAATCATGCTTTCTAAGGGTTCAGTGATATAATTCTTGAAAACTCTGCTTCCTGTAGTGTTTTAGAGCTTAATTGTGGGAGGATTTATCCACGGTATATTTTGACTAGTACTATTTTTCCAAGCAAAAGAATAACACAATACAATTCATTCCTTACCCTGATCTATTCTCTCCATTAGTAATTTTCTGGATTTACTTACCGAGGTAAAATCAAAAGCAGTAAAAAGGGGTTTGAGGTTTGTTTGTTTCATAGTTTTGCAACACAACCTAGTTAAGCAATTCTTTATTCTGAAATTTTGGTCACCATTGTTTTGCACTGTGATGCATTCAATAACATCAGCAGGATATATCTAAACCAAAAGAGAAAAGGTCATAAAAGTAGATGTGAACATGCAAAATAGAGGAAGAGGACGAAAGCAATATCATGTTCACTGGAATACCACACACACTGACTGTGCAACACTCACAAAATGTGCAGCATGTTACATACAAACCACTTTCAAAATAGTGGGGTCTGTTTAAATGAGTAAAGTTTTGAACTCATAAAAAAATTCCTTTTCTTAGTTCTTCAACTTTATTTATTGGAATTTAAATGTATTGTACAAGTACAAATCTTTTTATAGACACTGCAACAGATGGTCAAACACCATGCTTACCTACAATTATATCCAAAATTAGTGTAGTTGGTTATATCATCAAAGACAATAAAGGAACAAATGTTCACAGATAAATCCAAGCCATCAAAGGTGGAACCTACTCTTCAGAACTCCAGTTGGCCATGTGAGCTCCAGAATGTACACCTAGTGCTTAAAAACTTTGGAAAGTGTGTCAGGTGAAGAGAAGGGTTAGAGATCCTCCCAGCTGACACAATTCATTGGTTTCTGTAGATGTGTTTAATTCCTATCAGCTAAAATAACACAATATTCATTTTTTAAATCATAGCTTTTAAAAATCTTCTTCCTAAAGCAAAATTTTTGAAACCTTTAAAGTACAACAAAATCTAAAATCATAAAATACTAAGTGTTTTCATTTGACTGGGAAAAAAGGGTTTAGAGAAACCACAACAACTATTTCTTTTGGCTTTGGAAAAGGGCCAGCAAGGCTATTATTTGTTCAGTTCTATTTGCAGCAACAGAAAATTGGCCTAAATTCCATATGGCTGCAGAAAGAAATGCTGCTTCAAAGGTGGGTACTCCTGATCAGAGATATTTCATGGCAGTCTTTCCAACAGGTAGTCAGGATACTCAGAGCTGGCCTGATTAGGGGGAGCTTACACAGTCAAACCAGCACTTAATAGCACCTACATCAGTCTGTGGAGAAAGTGTGAAAGGAGGTGGCTACAGCATCCCTCATCTTTCCCCAGGTAATTCCTCCCAAGGTCATTTCAGGTTGGTTGGCTGATAAAAGGATGCCTCCCTGACATGCCTGAGTCAAACTGTGCCTGTGCCGCTCCTGTTCTGGTTATCTGGTCCTGCAGGCAGATAAATGTATTCTCCTGGATATCTTCCTTTCAACACCAGTGATAGGGCTGCTATTGTTGCTCTCAACCAAATCACACTCAGTCTCAAAACCCTAATTCACACTGGTACAGATTAGACTTGACCCATTGTTTCGGCTTTTTAAGCACTTGCCTTGGTATCTTTTGTCTGTCAACTTCTTCAGAGTTATTCACTATCAGCTCCCTGAAGTGGCTCGTTAAAATTTGTGTGTGTTTGTGTGTCTGACTTGGAGGGAATGGAACCCGAGAGAAATACTTTCATATTACCTCTTAAAACAAGCACAGATATAAGAAATTATTAACTGCTTAGTGTTCCTCTTTGTCTATATGCATTACAAGTCCCTCAGCACCAAGGTTTGATGTTTATTGTTGGCTTGCTTGATATTTATTGTTCATAGTTGATCTCTGGTAAAATATTTTACAATGCAAACTCAATGATTCCTTAATCCAAAACTTCCTTGGAATGCACAATGTTTTTGGCTGGTTTGCAATTATTTGAATATTTTCAAATACCGTGAAAATTAACAGGACTGCTTTGAAAATTGCTATTAGAAATAACATATCCCCTTTTAAGAGAGATATTGTTTATTATTTGTGCAAGCTGTTTATATCATTTTAGCCTTCAGCAACACTAATTGAATTGCAGGTGAACCTCATTTTCACTTTTGCTTTATATACATATATATATATTCTACATTTACTTACAGTAGAAAAAAGAAAGCTCACTGGGGAGAGGGGAGGGAAAACTTTTTTCCCTCCTTCCTTTGGGGAGGAATAACCAAGATGCTGGTACTAATTCTAGACAGTATGGAGCACATTCTAGCTTAATTCTGTATGCATGTTTGCCAGCGTAATTACCATCAGCACTGGTGTCACTGGCTCTGTATGAGAATTAGAATGAGAGCAGGTACAAGAAAGACAGAAGGACTGAATGGCAAATAAGCCCATCTTGCTTGACAAATGAAAGCTCCTAATTTTTTAGAAACATCACAACAGAGCTTTGGTGAAATAGATGATAGACTAATGGAATGAATCAGGAGCAAAATTTTTGAGTACAGGTGTTCTCACAGGATAAATCAGACTTACTAGGCTTAAAATGGTGACTCTGCTCTGAATCTCCTCTACCCAAAAGTTGTGCAAAGCACTGAAAGGCATCAGATGGGAATGTCCATCAATACCTCTCCCACCAAAACCCAGCTGAGAAGTGCTGCAGAGTTTCTTGTCCCTCCCACTTTACTGGCTGGCATGGCTCCGTTAGGTCTCTTGCATGCACAGGCTGCTATCCTGTGGTGGTGCTGGGAAACAGAATGGGAGAGTTGTGCTGTTCCCCCGTGATCCTTCCCAGCTTATTCCCAATCCTTTGTGTCTCGTGTGACAGAGGAGGAGAGCTCTGCTTTGCTTATGGAATAACACTGATGAATTCAGCAACAGGAGATTTGCAGGGCAAAAAAAAAAAAACAGTTAATCTGATTGTGATCACATTTATCTCTGGACTCCAACTCCTTAATAGTCTACAGCCATTTATCAGATTGTTCCATGATATTAAAATACCACATGCATCTGTTAGAAAGTTTCTTAGCACAATTTGTGAGCTTCAGACTTGTGGAGGGGCTACATTTTCAAAAGTAAATCCAAGGCTGTAATCCCTAAATGGTTTGCTGTGATTTCTAAACCTGTGAAGCAACTTGGGTTGATTTTTCCTTTTCCAAGTGAAAAGCAGAATGCTCTCCTGGTGTTTGAACTGAGACCACAGGATTCTTGCCTATTCCATCTGCCTTTCACTCTACTACATTTTCAGAGTTATAGGTGTCATTCAGAGTATACATGTCATTCCTCATGGAGAATTGTGGAATTGCATCCATTTATGCAATAATTGTGTGGCTTATCTACTTCATGTTGTTGTAAATGAATAAGTGAGAGGTTCCTGAAATCAAAGCTTACAAAACCTTAAAAAGAAAGGGTGGAGAGGAGAAACACATGGATGCAATTATAGGTCCTATCAATAGCTTTAATCTGCTAGCAATATTGTTACCTGTAAACCACTATAAAGACTAAAAACAAAACAAAAAAAAAAGAAACGAAAAGAGTTC
Organism: Rhipidura dahli; assembly: GCA_013399225.1. Taxonomy (NCBI): domain Eukaryota; kingdom Metazoa; phylum Chordata; class Aves; order Passeriformes; family Rhipiduridae; genus Rhipidura; species Rhipidura dahli. The sequence continues at coordinate 928,960 of VXAC01002371.1, read as the reverse complement.
TGAAAACATAATTTCGTACTGTTAATTATGTGATGGTGGGTCTGGATGCTTAAAGTATATTATAGATATTTCAGAAAGCTTCATCAAAGCATGTATTTTGTAAAGGGGACCTGGCCCATCTTAAGTAGTCCATGATTGTTTAGCTAAAGTCTTTCTAAAAATGCCTGCTTTTTTTATTTAGTAAATTACTCATGAATATGAGATTACTTCAATATTTATTGCCTTCATCAGGAAAGGATATGAGCAAAAGCTTTCTTGGGGACTCTTGCTAACCTCTGAAATGTTGTAAAGGATACATAAACCCAAATATAGAGCTTTTCCTTTGTTCTCTTTCCCACAGTCAGGCGAACAAGTGTACACATACACCCCACTCACACTCTTTGTCCTTCTCATTTCATTTCCCCATGCTCTCTTTTATAGCTATGGTAATCTGCCCAGCAGTCAATATTCCCCATGCAGGCTGGATGAATTCTCAGGAAGGCAGAGAAGCTTGCATCCCAGCTGTACTGCTGTGGCAGTGGTTTTGTTGTAATTTTTAAAGGGTTTGTTTGCTTTTGGTTTGGTTTTGTGTTAGCATTTTTTTTTTTTTTTTTTTAACATGATCCACTGGAAAATGTATTTGGAGAGAAAAGGAACCCGTAATGATGTTCTGTTGAAACCAGTGATGCTTGGCTTACTGAAAACCAGAAGGAAAATAATGACATGAAAATTGTCCTTGTTCAGGAGCAGTAAGCAAAGATTATATATAATTGGACAGTTATGAATCAATGAAACTGCATAGTTTTTCATGCAACTTGGCAAAAATTCAAGCTGCCTATGTATAAGACATTAGGATCAGAATACTTCTAGAAAAAAAATAATTAATTTCTTCAACTTTGTGTGTTCAGGGATGAAACACAGTAACTTTGATCTTTGCATTTGAAATACATTCAATTTCAGTCCTGAACCTTTTCCGAAATATGATGGAAAAAGCTTTACTTTCCTTCTCAGGAAGAGCAGCACTGAATTTAAATGTCTATTTCATAAGTACATAGGGGAAGAAATAATTGTGAATTACCAGATTTTGCTGTTGTGTTTTCTGCAGTTGCCTGGGTCCATTGTTAGAATTAGAGTCTGGTAAGTAAAATGTTCCTAGCTTCAATTTTCTAATATGTTATGGATTTCTGTTTTGGGGTCCCCTGCTACAATTCACTCTCTTGTTCTGTATTCTGCACATTATCTTCAATATTCCTTCCATATTCCCTGGATCTTTTGATGGCCTCCTACTGGATAGGTTTTTCACTTTCCTGTAGTGATGCTGATTATTGAATTTGATGGGTATGACATTGCAGCTGTGAATTTGGTTAGATAATAAGGAGGTTTATTTTTATCCAACCATTCTCATTTTTTTAATCACAATTCTTGCATTATTTAGATGCTTTATATTTTCGGGATGTATTGTCCTGCTTAAGTATCTGGCATAGAAACATAGATTACTTGTTTTAAAATCTGTATTTAGATTATTGGAGAAAAGTGCTATGAAGCAGGAAGGTAATGCAAAATGTGTGAGAAAAGACTCACATCCTTGAAAAGTACGTTCTGAGAGAATGGTCTTGACTGGAAATGCAGCCATCAGCAGCGAAGAAGTGAGCTGCAACAGGTTTATTTTCAAGTTGTGAAGATTCAGTTACAATATGGATCAAAGAAAACTGTTTCTTTGAAGAACAGTGGACAGGGAATTACTGACAAGAGAGTATCCTGTGAAAAGAAATTCAATAGTCATGATGATCTCTAATGAATTTAATAAATGAGGGACAAATCTTGAGATACTTTACATACCAGCAAAAAGGCAAAGCTCTTTCTCCTAAGGGAGTTGTAAGTAGAGGAACTTGCTCTGGAGATTTCTATCACTCATCACATCAGTTCAAATTACCAGGGAGAAAAAGAAGAAATTACAAATACTAGGACACTTGTCAATGATGTGACATGGAAATTTACAGGGACAAAACTTTGGGAAGGGACAGGGGATTTCTATTCCTTCCTATCCTCAGCAGCACTAGATCATAACCCCAACCCTCTGCTGTGTTGACACTACAGTTTTCACCCTCATAACTATTGCAAGCAAATTTTATCCAGCTTTTAATTGACATCTTGAAATGAGTTCTTTCAATCATGTTTTAGTCCACCTTTGAAAGATTCATGCACAGTTGTCCAAATCTGGATGAGCACTGGGTGCCTCCTCATTTACTACATCTAAGTGGCTCCATGAAATTTCAAATAGGACATCACAATATCCAACTCTCTGAACCACTCAGAGATGTAAAATCATTTACAGGATGATGTGGAGAATATTGTTCATTAAAACATTGTAATACAGTAAAGAATTAAAATTACTTCAACTGGAAGCTTCAAAGCTCAACTGGAAGTGGAATCCCATGAGAACAGACTATTTTATGAATACTACTAAGCCAACTGAGTCCAGGAGAGGGACCATATTTGAATCCCATGGATCTTATGTAATAGTTAATAACATGGTCCAGTTTTAGGAAATGAGGTGTAACACTGCCAATTTTTGTCAGTGTTAAAAAGTTAAAGGGAAACACATACACGGAGATAGATATATATGTAGATATATATATATATAGATGATATAGATAGATATCGATATAGGTATAGATGTAGATATAGATGATATAGATAGATAGACATAGATATAGATGATACAGATAGATAGACATAGATATAGATATCACAGGGTATTCTTCCAAAACCCAAGTAGATGGCGTAACTTCTTTTCTCCTCATCTAAAACCTTTGTGCTTGATGCATTATCCTCTTTCTTGAATTCATTTGGTCTCATTTTGTGATCTAGTAAAGTAATTTACGGTGCAGTGAGATTTGCTTTCTTATTCATTTGTTTATTATTGGCCTAGATAAGGTTGGTTATTCTTGTTGTTGTCTTCTGCATCAAACAGGTAAATAGACCTGTCATCTCAGGCAAAAAAATGGTGTGGATAAGAAATTTCCTCCTACTTATTTCTGTACCAACATGGGCAAGGGGAAGCCTAGAGGAGAATATTTTTATTTCTGCGGTTTAACAATTTTCAGCAAAAATGATTGCATGCAGGAGTGTTATTCGTAGGAATTTAAAGATGAATGGGAGTGCAGGACATTGTCCCAGTGCTGAAAAGGTAATAAATTATATTTGAGTAGTTCTGGGAAGACTGTTCTGTTCCGAAGTAATTCTAATAGTGAAGACTCCACCGTCTTCTAGGTGATCTTTTATAGCACCTCACCATCCTCACTGTTGAGAAGGTTTTTTGCAATACCTACCCTGAATCTTAATTGCTGCAATTTAGCACATTTACTTCTGTCCTGTCCATCACTGTGATTGAGAACAGGTGATTTCCTTATTCTTTAGAAAGAGCCTTTCATGCATTTGAAAGCTATTATCATGTTCAATCTCAGTTGTCTCCTTTCTAGCCTAATTCTTTCAAGCTTTATTGAAGCCCATGTTCCCTAGACTCTGGTCATGTTGCTCTCCTCACATTTTTCCCTATAGGATCAGGTCTTCCTGGGGTGTAATGTCCAAATTTGTACCACGTATTCTTGCTGTGGCTTTATTAATGCTGAGCTGAAGGGGAGAATTGCTTCTCAGTTTTGCAGGCTCTGCTTGTGTTTGTGTGCTCCAATATGCTGTGAGCAGATGTCGACTCATGGTGTCACCCTGAACCACGTTCAGGCACGGAGGCTCACACTAAAACCAGGCAGCTGAAGGGAGAAGAAGCACCAAACATTTCACCCAGCCACGTATCTATTAGACAGATATGATAAAGTTTTATTGGAGTTTAATCTGCTGGAAAAGATAGGGGAAAAAGAAGTTCCTGTTTGTCACAAGAGATCAGTGATCAACACTTACTGATTTCAGAGTGCTTGAGTCACCTCCTTCACCAACAACAGGAAATCTGTTGATCTTTTTTTGTCAGGAGAGAAATATTCATTGCAGATTAATGGCTGGGTTTGTGTTAATGCTCTGGGTTTTTTCATTCCTTGTGTTTATAGTCACTCTGGTCAGAAAATATCCTAATGAGGTTTATGTGTCTGTGGTTAAAGACTGATGAAATAATCTGCTGTTCTCATCACTGTGACCAAAAACCTCAGTGGCACAATAGTTTGTCCTTTTCATACAAAGAGATTAAATTAGAGAGTGTAAATAAATTAACAAAAACTTAACTGTTGTTTACCACCTGGGTCTGTACTGAGCAATGACACAGGAATTCCCTGCTGCTAGTCACATTTACAACATTTACATTGCAAACTGTACTGGAAAGAAATAAGCAAACTTCTTCAAATGCATAATTAGAATTTTCCTTCTGGAAAACTAATCTTGTGAATCTGCTTATTTCTGAGCTTCTTTAGTACAATGAAGCCTTACTGTATTGCTTGCACATTATAAATCTCCTTTGATGAAAAAAAATGAAAGAAATGCAAACTAAGAGAGAAGCATTTTATAGACAAAAAAAACTTTTTCATATACTGAGTTGTATAATTGAAGCCCATCTTGACTAGAGAAGTCACTTTAGAAGTTTTTAAGGTAGTAAGCTATTTCCCCCTGTGCAATTCAATTGCTCATTACCAGTTAAATATCATTATATTATATTGTATATAGATCCAGTGTTCTGGAAGAATTCCACCAGAAGCAAATGCACTTGTGGGATATCCTCTATAGCTAATGGATATTTATTTTAATGGCATAAACATTGCTTTAAATCTCTTTCTGCATTAGTGATAAATTGATCATTAGTGCAAAGTAGGTGAGAATTAAAAATGGCTTCTAATAATTTATAGCTCATATTGATTTTGCTGGAATGTTTCAACAACAAGACAGAGCCAAAGCCTTTGTCTTGGGTAAATTCCATTCAGGTCAGAGGGATGTTTGCTGTAACAACCTGTCCTTCAACCCTCCCTTTGTGGGCTTTGACCACCACGTGCATTTTGGAGCTCAAAAGTGAGTGGCAACACAACCATTGCTCTTGCACGTGCTCTGGTCCATAAACCTGTGTGATCAGAGTTGTGGTGTAGATGTTCACTCTTAGCCAAAGGATTGTTGCTCCTTGTCCCATGCAATGAAAGTGCATCGAGGGCAGCAGTTTTATGGAGTGAAATGCTCTGGTTCAAGTTACCAGAATTAACTAATCTTAGGTTCAGAGGTCTCTCCAAAAAGAAAGTATTTGAAAGATGATCTGCTCAATCCCAATGGAAAAATAGCAATAAAGAAAAGGCATTTAACTTTTTTGAGCTAAGGACACAAAAATTATGAAAGGGAACATCATTTTAAAAATGAAGTTATTTTTTACAATGTGATTCTTTAATTTTCAAAATGTTCCCTTTAGTTTTTGCTACAAATAATTTGAGAACATTTCATGTTACCAAGTGAAAAAAAAAAGGGTTTCACCGTAAATCTTTTCTTGGTTCCACTGCTTTTGCTGTTTTATAAAGTGCTTTGATATATGTGGATGAGGACTATACCACTACTAAGCTTTTTTTAAACAAAGCAGCCACAGATCAGTAACAAATACTGTACCGACTCCTCTAACAAAACAGCAGTTCTGTGAGAGGCAGGGATATGGAAAAAATGTGATAATTCATATTATGTGATTGTCTTCCTCCAGTGCATGGCATAATTCTGATTGAAATTACTGGCAGTACTTTGTGTGCATCAAAGGAAAAACAGCTCCAGGAACTGACATCCTGTGAAATGTGGAAGAGCTATTATGGGCTGGTGGTTCAATACAGTGGTTTCTGAAACCTTCCTGATGAAACCCCTAAGATTTTTCTGGGCAGTAATGCTCAACTCTGTAACCAAAGATGGTCAGCAGACCACCCATCTTTTCTATTCAAATTTGTGATAGCTTTAGCATGGGTAAAGATTCAAAAAGCAGGCTGCAGACCATAATCCTTTTCAGGGACCTATTCTTCTCATTTTACTTGTTAGAAACAAAATTAGATCCAAGGGTGTTAAAAGAAAGCTGCTAGCTTTCTAAGCCTTTCAAAATATGTATGCATTGCACATTTTTTCTCTGAGTACATCTTTTATTATGCACTGAAATAAATAGGTAAAATTAGGCAAGTTTTGATAGAGCCATAAAATTGCAGCTGAGAAGTCCTGGATTTTCTTTCCTGTTACAACCTGCTTTTAAAGATAAGCTGGTTGTGACTCTTCATTTTAATTATATAGCAGGCACTTTGTTTTAGCTGGGAATTTTTTTTAATGTAATTCATTAAAAACTAAAACAAAGGTATGAATAAAATTATTTTCTGTTTCCAATCTCTTGATATTTGCAGCTGTTATTTGCATATATGCTAAGGAGAACAAGCTTGGCCAACAAAGTTTCTTGACGGTGGTAATGTTTTCCCATACAAATTGTCCCTTTAAGCAAAGTTGATCAAATATTTACAGGATTCCCATCTATCTATGTATAAAAATTGAGGGAGGCCCACGCTTCCATAATTATTACAAACATTGGCATTCATCAGGAAGCAATTGCAAACTGCTTTAAACAGAGCTTTAGCTTTAAAGTTGCACTGAATATTCTCGTCAGAGCTTTAGAGACACAAACTTGTAGGTGGAGAAGACTTAATCCTGCAATGTTCTGTTTAATAGTGCTGGAAGATTAAATCTTTTGGAACCTTTCAGCATTGGTGTGAAGGGTGTAATTCCACCAAGTCTCACTGTTGCAAATACCCTTTATCTTTGGGACTGACCCAGCTTGCCAATTCGCTATCAAATGCCAAATGCTTTGTTGTGGTTTATGCAAGACTGCATTTTGAAAAGCCGTGGCAGAGGCAGGTGTAGAGGTTCCATGTTTTCCATACTACCAAAGAGAAGTGCAGGATTATGTTTTAGAGGAGAGTGTGGTACCTCATCTGATAGTCCAGCCATCAATCATCACAGCAGGTAATTCATATCCAGTGTCACTGGATGAGAGATGTGCCAGCAAAATGCAGGTAGTAGACCCTACTTGAAAACTTCCCAAAAAGTCTATTTTCTGTATTAGAATCCCCTATATTTGTCCTTAAGCAAAGAACAGAATGTATATATCATCAGATATTCTCTCACGTTAAGTTAATTACCTTTGGCTCCTGTAGTAAAAAGCTTAATTTTTCTTGCCCTATCAATAGGCCTGCTGAAAGAAGTACAACACAAAGGGTTTTATCTGTGTTATTGATTGGCTAGTAAGTGATGTGTTTGTGACTCTTGGAGCTTCTCCAGTGCGTATTTGCTTACATTGGGGGTAAAAAAATCAGTATTATTTGGAAAAAAAACCTAACTAAAACTTTCATTTAACATTACAAAAGAGAGTATTGCTTAATCCCTGAAGTAGGAAATTGCTTTTCTTCATGATCCATTGCTCTCATACTGTTTCTGGCTGCTAGTGCTGAAGGAAAGAAAAAACTGTGTTCTCACTGTTTTCACTGTATCTATTTTCTTGTGCTTTACAAAAAAAAAAAAAAAAAAAAAAAGAAAAAAAAAAGAAAAGAAAAATTTGGCTGCTAATTTGTTGTTGAAGTAAATACAGGGAGGGGAGAGCCTGGGTATGAAAAGACTTTTTTGTCTCCAATGGGCATTTGCAAATATGGAAGCAGAGTAAAACTTGATGTAGAAATCTGAAAAGAGGAGATTAAGGATTTGAAGTAGTATATCAAAGCTGAAGTATATGAGCTATTGCTATTCTTTGAGATGCCGTTATGGTTTTATACCTAAATTCAGCAGCATGTTCCCAGAAGATGAATGTTGCTAAGGAATGTTTTTTTTTTTTCTTGTGTTCTGATCTTGTACATATACAGAGGGAAAGAAAATGGCAATTAGAAGCAAAAGGCATAGCTGGCTGCAAATGATGGTGTTTTGTTTCACCTTGCTTAAGACTCATTCTTTTTTGTTAAAGGCACCTATTGTTTTATTGCTTCTGATATGCACTATAAAAATATAGTGTGTTACAGCTCCGTGCTGGAAAACACAAATGGACTATAAGGAATGATTATTTAACTTTGGAAGTTACAGTACTTAATTAATGATTCCCTGACATTGTTGGGACAGGTCACAGAATGGATTTTAGAGTAATTGTAAGTTACCAGCAGTGGTTTTAAATTTTCCCCTAGGAACAGCAGTAGAAGTTGTATTTTCTCTTTTCCTATCAGTGGTGTCTCCTGTTTCCTTTTTTAATCTGATTGCTTTCTTGCTTTTTGAAACCATTTAGTCTTGCAAAACATAATCAGAGGTTATGCCAGTAAAACAGCAGTCTGAATACAATTGTGATGGCAAGTTTTGAGACTGGCATGTCACAGAAGAGGTACATGTAGGTTTTATTTTGAGTTTTAGCTTGTGCTAGCTATATGAGGAAAGTAGCAAGACCACACCATATGCCCAATAAAAGCTTCATTAGAAAGGCATTAGTAGATTAATCCCACTTACTCTGTGGTTTATTTTATTTAGAATGTAATAAGGTAAGTTCATTAGTTTGCAGACTTAATGTTTTCTACTGTACCTCAAAGCAACCAGTAACAATTCCACTGAGATTCCCCAGATCTCTCTAACACCTGTCAAGATAAACACATGGCTCTCTGGGGGAATCACCTTGGCAACATAACTGAGGGAATCTAGAAAAAAAAAAAAAGTCTTTCACACACAGAAGGGTGTTACACAGTCTAAACTTGATTAATGATTTTTCACATGCCTCTGAGGTCATATATCTCTTTAAGGAAGAAAAAAATGTCAAATCAATCTCTGAAGAACAAATAATTTGGAATGCGCAATACTGCAGCTGAAATGTATTTTAAAGAACTTGAAGGACGTAGAATAATTATGCAATTTGAATTGAGCCTCAGAAAGGCTGTCTGGGACTAGCAATTTAGTCTCCATCCCCTTAGAGCTAATATATTAGATTACAAGGATTATTGTAGTGGCAGTATTTGTACCACTACATTTAAGATTATGTCAGCATTTTCATTTTAAACCTGTATGTTCAGAGGCTCATAACTCAGCTATAGGAAATCTGCTTGGCATTACAAATATGTGGTGCACAGTGGTGACACTTTTTCTGGAGGAAAGAAAGAAAAGAAAGAAAGAAGCTTAAAGCTAAATCAGTATTTGGACATTTTCAAGTTATGACTGCCAAAAGTTTGTGTTGTCTTCTTGCAACTCTGCTTTTTAGATTCAGTTCTTCCTACAGCTGACTTGTAACACTGCTGCTGTCTGGAGTCTAAAGCAATGTTTTGCACTGGACAGAGAGTAGATGGCTGTACCTCATCCCTTTCTCTGCCAAGATTGTAGCAGGACTAACACATTCAAGGAAGCCAGGAGGTGGAACTTCACTGCACATCCTCTTCTCAGCCAAGGCCAGGAAAGTGAGGGGTATTGTTTGATGGTTGCGACTCACAATGAGTGATAAAAACCTGCTTAAAAATGCACTCCTGACTTTAGGTGCCCCACAATTATCATGTAGGGCTCTCTTGGCTACCAGTGGGCATCCCACAAAAAACAAACAAACAAACAAAAACTCAAACAAAAAGCACCAATCAACTTTGTCTTGCGAGGTCTTTAAACTCAATTTCCCCATTTTGTGGCTGTTGCACTATGAGTCTGGTGTGAGTGTTCCTTGACATGGCATTTAATATCTCAGTTGTTGTGCGTGGTAAACAATACCAAGGGCTGCAAACAACTCTGTCATACACACACTTTTCCTATTTCAGGAGGCCTTTCTCAACAAATAGGCTTTGCATATGCTTCATATGCTTATACCAGGTACAAAAGAGCACAATGCTGGGTTTTGTTATTGGCATTTGTCATCAAACTTCTTGATGATTAATTCACAACTTATTTTTGTGGTGGCTTGTTTTTTGTCCCTAGCCGGAGTATTTGCTGAGGAGCTCAAATCAGTAGCATTCAAGCTGTACCAGGGATCTCTCTTTTCTGTGGCAATGCAGTGCCAATTCCTGCAGCAGCACTGGGAGAAATCAGAGAGACTTTTGTGGGTTCTGCAGCAGCGGCCTAGCTGCCCATAGAATTTAAAACTCTTATTCAGAGAGAACATGGCTACAGACCATTTGCTACAGGACTAAAAATCTCTCAAATGCCTCTATGTACATGCAGGTGGACTTGGCCTTAATTCCTGTGGCTTTAGGTTGGAGTCAAAAGGGGAATGCACACAAAGTGTTAGAACTCTTTATGCTAAGTTAAACCGAAAAAGAAAAAGAAAAGAAAATATGATATTAAGTGGCATTGCAGCACAGGAAGCCAGAAAAAGGCAACCCCAGCGGATTCTGAGCCATCCTTCTCAAGCCAGGTCAAACCAGGGCTAACTCAAGTAAGGATGGACAAACTTGGCAAAGTGCCCCAATGACTTATGGACTGACCAGGGCTAATTCAGACCAAGAGGGACCTTCTCTTCAAAGTCAAAATTCCCCACTGGAAAATGTTCTCCACAAGCCCTTTCAGTTCTAAATTGAAAAGATCTGGCTTATGTGCGTGGCTTCAATGAAATGAAACAAAATGAAGATCAGCTTGCTTTTGACAGCAAAGAATAGAGAGAAGGAGATTACTTTATACACACAAAGTCAAGAAACACTTATTATGAAGATTTAAGCCTATCTGGATGGACAGACTTATTAACCGTACCAGGATTTGTTTTGAACTCTGCATAGTGAGAGAATAGCTGCACTACAGAGAAATCAGCCTAAGTATTTCCTTTGTTAAGTCCCCTTAATTACATGATTATCAAAATTTTGAATTTCTGTGCATTTTATGGCTGCACAAATACTCCATCCATCCCCCTAGAAGTATATTTTTTACCTTCCAAGTGTTCAAGTAGTTCATATGATAAAGTTTATCAGCTTAAACAGTTTCTGCCCTAGGTTATGTAGGGTTAGGACACAAACTGGACATGGAGGACAGGCCTTGGTTCAGTATCTTGCAATTAACTGGCTTTTGAAAGGAGCATTCTCTGCTGTTTAAAAAAAGAAAGTTACCACCTCCAATGTTATCAGACATCAGTAAAAATACTGGGAGTTACAGTTTACAGGTCATTAAATTCAGCAGTGTTTATAGTGGTAAGAGGAAACATTAGCTTCACTCTTCTTCTCTGTGCCTCTGTCTGTGGGCTGGATAAACATAAATTCTGGTCTGTTTAATTGTAATCACAAATGTCCCTGTGTTTGCAAATTAAGGGAGAGTCCAAGCCTAGCAGTGGGAAAAACATGTAACATAAAACACAGGCAGTGTGTTAAAGCAGTGCATTGCTAATTGCACAGTATTCCTGTAATACAGACACAGATTCAGGGAGGTGTTTTGGATTGGGCTTTTGTGGGTTTTTTTTTTTTTTTTTTATTTTGCTGAACAGCACTTGATCTTCAGGAGTTTAGGAGTGGATGTTGCTACACTAAGGACAGGATTAACTAGAGGTGGCCAGAGAAGCCTGGTTGCATAAGGTGGCACTTAACCAAAAGGAGCCCTGAATTTAACTGACAACTTCTGCTGGCCTAAGGCATGGTCTGCACTTCAGTTTTGCTGAGGTTGCTGAAGTTGTCCTTCTTAGCTGATCTGTCTGTACTGTTGCAGAGAGATATGGTCATACCAGCAAGAAGGATCTGATTTTATCTGAGGAAGTGATGTAAACTACATTCATGGGCGTACTCTTTTTTGTTTGCATAAATTTTCTTTGGGAGCATTTGGTGTTATAGCATAATGACACTAGAAGAAATCAGAGAAAGATGTGTTCTTACAGTTAAGGATATTCTTGCTCAAAAATTTAGGAGCTTACTGTTATTAACAGAGTTCATTTGGTGGAAATACTTTGATTAAAAGTCACATTCACTACCAGTGTGACCTGCACAGGGTAAGTGTTAAATGGGACTAACTTCACTAAGTTCTTGAGATACTAAAAACTACCTTGAACACTACAGTTCATTTTCACACTTTATTTGTTATGCCTGTGGTGGAACATTTATTTGTTTACATTAACTCCAAACTCTTGTTTGTTGCCTTCTTTTGTACCATTTCTTCCTTCTTTGAGTGAACCTTCACAGACATACCAGCATGTTGGTTGTGTTGGGGGGTAGAATTCTGTGTTCTTAGGAATTAAATCCAGGTTATTTCAACTTCAGTTGGTCCTCAGCTAACAAAAATTCATACTCTTATGTCAGCAGGGGGTAAAACAAGGCAAGCATTTTAAATAAGAAATGCTGCTTACCTTCAGTTTTCATAGTGTTTACTTGCAGTAAGCTTTTAACTTACTTGTCATTAAAAAGCCTCACTTCAAGTGCCAAAGCACCCAATTAAACTTTTTCAATAGAATCACAGAAGCATGGAACTATTTAGGTTAGAAGAGACCCTTGAGATCACCACTAACCTAGTACTGTCAAGTCTGCCACTGAGTCATGTCCTTAAGTGCCACAAAGAATCCTGGAATGGATTGAGTTGGAAGGGACCTTAAAGATGATCTCATTCCAACCCTGGCCACGGGCAGGAGCACTTCCCACTAGACCAGGTTACCCAGATCTCCATCTACCCTGGCCTTGAACACATCCAGGAATGGGGCATCCACAACTTCTCTGGGAAACCTGTGCCAGTGTCACACCACCCTCACAGTAAAGAATACCAATATCTAATCCAACTTTCTACAAGTCTTTTAAATACATCCAGGAATGATTAATTCACCAGTGTCCTAGGCAGCCTGTCCAAATGCTTGACAACACTTGCAGAAATTTTTCCAAATATCCAATCTAAACTTTCCGTGGCATGACTTGAGGCCATTTCTTCTTGTTCTATCACTTGTTGCTTGAGAAAAGAGACCAACACTCATCTACAACCTCCTTTAAGTAAAAACATGCAAAATGTATAAGTATCTGACTTGAAGGATCTGCTTCAAATTGTAAAGAAGTGTTATTATATTGCTGAACACATCCCCCATCCCAAAAAAAAAAAAAAAAAAAAAGAAATTGATCAAGAAAGGATTTTACTTCCTGGAATGTCCTTCTTTTGCCTTCCTGTCTCTCTCCATCTTGCTTTCATACACATTTCCTTCTTCACCTTCCTGGTATTCTTGTAATTTTCAATCTTTTAATATTTTCTGCAAATCAATTCTCTCCCATTTCTCACCCTTGCACTGCATTAGATCACCTTTCTCCCCCATGAAACTTGTTTCCTCTCTTGTTTGCGGTTCAGAGTGCAGAGCCAGAAACATGTCAAATGTTGTTAAAATTAGAGCTGCTACACGCAAGGTGCTGATCACGTTGCCAGATCCAGAAAGAGATGCCTACTTAGAGGGCAGTCACCCCATTCACACTTTAATAGGACACTTGAGAGTTAGATGCCTAAATAGTTTTGTGAAGATTTGGCCTTTGTGTACTCAACCCTTGGTTTGGATGCACAGCAGCAAAACAATTCATTAATTTAGCAGTCCCTAAGTAGCATCTAATATCATAATGTAGCACCTAAAAATGACCCATTATAGTCTATCTGATGAAAAAAACAACTTCTCTAAGTAGTCTCCAGGCACAGATTGAGACTAGAAACTTTAGTGGCAGTTGTGTATGTGCTCTGCATAAATAGTACATATTTAATAAAGTGGAGTGCTTAAGAATCCCTTTTATCTTCAGCAAAATATTAAATGAAGTACCTTGGAAGTACCTAAACATTTTATTCATTTGTCCTTGTTTTTTAAGCACTTTAGGCCTCCCTGGCACAGGAGATGGCAGATGGAGCAAGAATTTAGATTAAGGTACTCAAACTACGAAGATATCCAGCAACACAGAGTGCTTGCACAAAGTCCTTCTGAATCCACACCAAAGTGTTTCTTCAACCAAAGTGGAACAAACTTGTGCTGGGGCTGGAAGGGAAGGTTACACCTGATGGGGAATCCCCCATGGATGGGGATGGAGCCATGTTTTCCTGGATGCCAGCAGGGAAACTCCCACTGTTAGGTAGCACAATACAGCTCCCAATAGCGGCCTTAGAACAGCACAGCCGAGCAAAGTCAGTCTGGACAGGACTTGCCAACTGAAATTTTATCTGAACAACTGCGTTGCCAACTGTATCGTTACATGGTTGGCAATACCGGTTTCCTATTTCGAAGGAGTGATAACAATTTTAAGTTCCTCGTCTGTAGGATGTCTAGAATCATTAAGAACAGTCAAGCTAACTAGTGCCTGTTTCTAAAACGGCTGCAATGTGTGAGCACTTTAATGAAAAACTGGTTCCAGTGACTGAAATATTTTGTTTCCTGAGTCAGATTGATAGAAAACCTAGTGGTATTTATGGATGAAATTTCTAACACACATTACTTGCATGAACAGGAAACATATATCAGGAGGTTTAATTTTATGAGAGCTGTCGAATCCAGGCTGACGTTTCTTTAAGGTTTCATTCTTTTTTTTTCCCTCTTCTTTCCCTAACTCTGAAACTTGGAGAATTTATTGTCTTTTATTTTTTTAGGAGGTGACAGTGCATGACAGTTGAAAGCTGATAGTTTGGAAAATTCTTCTTTCTCACGGAGGCTCTTGGAAACAGGTTGGAAAAGTCACTGACTTCCACCTAAGCTGCCTTTCTCTCTAGCGAGCCGGGGGTGTTAGAGGGTGGCCTGGACCACTCCTCCCTGGACCAGGGCGGGTGAGGGCTTCCTTCGGGGGCTGCGTGTCTGCCCTTCCACGGAGCGCAGAAAGGGCTCAGGCTCTGGGACTGCTGCTTTCTTCGCTGCGTTAAGGCTTTGTTGTAATTCACCTCGGCGTCTTGGCAAAACTTCGGGTGCATGGCGAGGCTGCGATGCGACGCGTCCAGGTGGGCAGGGGTGTGACCAGCACCGCCCCGGGGGCAGGGCAGGAGTTGCCGCTGGCTCGCCGCTGCTCCGGGGGTTCGGGGTCCTTTGGTCGCTGTGTGCGGCCCCCGGCACGACCCCGCGGTGAAGGGCGTTTCTCTCGCCGGTGGGAGCGATCGGCCCTGGGCTGAGCGGAGTCGGAGCGAAACGCCTTTCTCGCTCCTCAGCCTACGCTGCTGAGCAAAGGTTGCGACTTCCCTTCGCACCCGCGGGAATTAGCGCCTCGGCAAATTGCAGCGGTTTTCGTTTAAATTATCGCGAAGTGTATAAAAAAAGCCCCCATTCTCACGCCCACCGCTCGCCCTCTCGCTTTCACGCATCCGCACCCCGCACCCATGATCTCATGCTGCTGAAGGCATGGCACAAGATCCACGGCAGGCTGGGAGAGGGGGAGGGAGGGAGGGAGGAAGGCAGGCAGAGAGAGGAGGGCCGGGAGTGTGCGGCTCGCACACCCTGCTGTGCCCAGGTGCGGTACTGCAGGGGCTGCGCCTCCGCGCCCGGCTCCGGGGGGCGCAGGACCCGCCGCGGGGCGATAGGTTGGCCCTTAGAATACCGACCCTTCGCTTTTAAACGTGACATCGGCTCCCACGGCACCCTCGGCCCTGTGTGTGTGTGCGGGGGTGGTGGTGGTGGTGTAGGATAGCCCTCCCCCCCTGTTTTGGGGGCAGGCGTAGGGCGAGCGCCGCGGCGGGGCCCCGCACCCGGGTGGCGATGCGGGAGCTGCCGGCGCCGCCCTGCAGCTGCGGGGGAGCGGGAGGGGGCTCAGGCCAAAAAGGCTTTTTTTTAGCCCAGTTTGCTGCGGTGGGCGGCCGAGGTGCCGTAGTTGAGTAGTGCCGGAGAAAATCCCGGTAACTCTTTGTTCGGCGCCGTGCGTGTAATTACCGGATAATCGCAGCCGGTGGCTGAATAGACGGAGGGAAACATCTGATGGGAGAAGTTTAGGCCAATTAAAAGACCCCGAAATCGTTCCTTTTAAGATGAAAGTGGGTTTTCAAGACAGTGGTACCTCAGAACTGTCGGAGGAGGGGAAGTGCTCCCGCGGTGCTGCTGACTCCGCGGCGCGGGTGGGGAGGAGAGGCGTGTGAGTGTGTGTGTGAGTGTGTGTGTGTGTGTCCCCTCCACACCGCCCGAGCCGCGTTCTGGCAGTGCGCGGCTCCCGAAAGGCTGAGGAGAGGCAGCGCGACTGTGTGGGAGCTGAACTCAGCCTCCCTCTTTAACATAGGCTCGTCCTCTGCATTGCATCCAAGCCTCAGCGATTTGCTGTTCGGAGACTGCAGATTTGCATAGCCCTGCTCCTCGCAAGCATGCTTATTTTTATTTTTATTTTTTTTCCCAGCTTCTTTCATAAGGGTGCACTATTCTCCCTGAAAACATCCTCGGGTATTACTGTCAATAGCCAGAGCACTGAGATTGCCGGAGCAGCCTGATTATTGTCTGGCGGCGTGTGCGAGTGTGTGAGTGTGTGTTCGCGAGTGTGAGTGTGTGTGCGCGCCGGGAGAGAGCTCGCTCGGTGAGGGCTCACCAGTTTGGAGATGAATGGAGGGAAGAGCAGCAGTTTGATTTTTCTCTGCTTTCCCAGCGCTGGCTGATGGAGTGGCATCCCCTTTTTTCTTCCTTAGCAGAAATGTGGCATGATTGGCTACACTGTGGATTACTGAGGATGGGGGAATGCTTGGCATTCTCGTAGCCCTTGCAACTGTGGAGTATTGTTAATGAGCACCAGCCCCGGGAAAGCTGAAACTAACGATTGTTTGGGCGCCGGGCTTTTCCCCACTTCCACCTCTTTGCGAAGGCTCTGAACTGCCTGGATTCTCTGACTATGTCTCGGATTGTTTTGGGTAGAAGAAGACCTGGAAAAAAGGATCCTCATAGGCTTTCCCAAAGGGAAGAGATGGCTCGCCTGGTGCCGTGAGCTGCAGCCAGCGCCGTGTGAGAGTGTGCGAGCGCCTCTGCCCAAAGTTTGCCTCCGTTGCTGTGGCTGCTGCTCCTCCCGAGGACGCCGCGGGCCGGCTCGCCGCGCCCCGGAGGATGGGGGTGCTCCTTAGGGGNGCCGGGAGCCCCGCTGGGCGGGGTGCGGGCCCGTCCCGCCGCTCCCGGCAGGGCGGGGGACTCTGCCGGCCCCCGGCTGGGTGGGGGATGCTGCCGGGGCTGCCGGGCATCCCCTGGGGCTGGCGGCGTGCCCGTGCCGGGCGCCCCGCGGGGGCGCTGCAGGGTCTGCNCGGATTGTTTTGGGTAGAAGAAGACCTGGAAAAAAGGATCCTCATAGGCTTTCCCAAAGGGAAGAGATGGCTCGCCTGGTGCCGTGAGCTGCAGCCAGCGCCGTGTGAGAGTGTGCGAGCGCCTCTGCCCAAAGTTTGCCTCCGTTGCTGTGGCTGCTGCTCCTCCCGAGGACGCCGCGGGCCGGCTCGCCGCGCACCGGAGGATGGGGGTGCTCCTTAGGGGCAACCCGGAGCCGGGACCCGCCAGCAGCGGCAGCAGCAGCGCCGGCGGCCGCTTGGCCCTGCTCTGGATAGTCCCGCTCACTCTCAGTGGCCTCCTTGGGGTGGCGTGGGGCGCCTCCAGTTTGGGCGCTCACCACATTCACCATTTCCACGGCAGCAGCAAACATCATTCAGTGCCTATCGCTATCTACAGGTCACCGGCTTCCTTGCGAGGCGGACACGGTGGGTTCGGGTGCCGCTCGGTGCCTGCGCGGTCGGGGGCGCGCCGCCCCGCAGAGGTCAGCCNCCCTCCCTGCCCCAGTGCGGGGACACACGCTCCGGGCAAGCCGCCCCCACGGCGGAGGCAGGGCAGGGGCAAGGCAGGGCGCCCGGGGACCCCGGCGCGAAGCGAGGGGCGGGGAGGGAGCCGGTGCGCTGCTTAAACCGCTGGTGATGATCGTGCTGCTTCCAGTTCATTACCTTGGTCGAAAGTCGATGAACTAAAGCAAAGGTCAGCTCATTATGCTGGGGATCGCGGGAGCGGTAAGCGCTGAGACACTGAGGCAGGGAAGCGATGCCCACTGTAGCGGGCAGCAAAGGGACGGAGACGAAATTCTTTCCAGGTGGAAATACATTTTGCTTAAGAACGACAGTGCTCCGGTAGTTAGTTTCTGAAGTGACAGGAAGCTGCTTCAGTGTCCTTTGGAAAGCCCCGTGCAGTTCTCTTTCTTTTTGCACGCAGACTTGTGAGAAGCTGCTCATCAATACATGCAGAATAGGTGTGCATACATATGTTCGCTAGTACCAAAAGCTGTCAAAGAAAGCGAAGCACCAGACTGTGTTTTAAGGATTTAAAGCCTCCCTTTGTCTCCGAGGGAGGAAGAGAAGATAAAGAAATCCCCTTGTTGGTTTCTGATTAGATTATACAGCTTCATTCTTCTTCATTTTCTCATCTTGCCTTGCTTCATTTGCACTACCGTGCGATGTCATTTACAGGCTTTGCAAAGTGAAAACCAGATCTTCTACTTAACCTTTGCTTTTCTGTTCAGGATGACCTAGTTGCAGGCACGAGGTAGTTAGGCATTATTGGATTTTTTCCAGTGATTAATAATGGTCGTATTGGTGGAAATGGTAGCATTGTTTACCTGAAAATTCCCACTGTGTGCTAAATATCCTTTGATATATAACTGCTAGAAAAGATGGAATGCACAGAAATGCCTCTTCTTAAGCATTTTTTTATTTTTTAAAAAGTTGTCTGACTGGTCTAATTAAAAACAGAACAATTGAGGAATTCAGGCCACCACTCTTCTCTGTAGAGCACTTGAGGGGTGCAAGATTGAGAATGCTGCATGTTCTGTAATGTGTGTGCTGAAGGGGAGAATTAAAGATGGATGTGTGTGCACATATATGTATATCCTTATTATTCTCTCAATTTCTGTCCACATGAGGATATCATGTAGGGGCTTGCTATCCATTTGAGGGAAGGCTAAAAGGATGAGGGGAAAATAAACAGCATTGTAGAGGTACCGGCTATGATTCCTTAGAAAGCATTTTAAATTCACACCTTTTGCTAATTTTTGAAAACATTACCTTGGACCCAGTCAAAGGGTGATATGTAAAAAGGCAGCTTTCTCAAATGAAGTAGGTCTTTTTAAAGAAAATGAAATATGAAGAGGTGGAGCTGTCACTTAAGGACTTCATAGGGAAGCCCAGGAGCCTCTCCAGAAGTTAAGTAGCTGATTTTATGAAAAGAGGGATGTTCTCTGTCATAAGGCAGTATTTCAGAATGTTTACTGGATAACTCTAAGTGTCTTTGCTTTCCTGTGTTTGTGAGAAATTCTGCTATCTGACAGCATTTTAAAGCATTTAATTCCTTTCATTATTAATTCTTCAGAGAGGTGTTCCCATTTGCTCCTGTAAGCCTGACAGAAGCATTTCTGTCTCAGGCTGAGCAGTGTTGGACACAGTTCCTGTGGAGCTCAACACTGCATCTCTAAGCATCAGTCAGAGGGAAGTGGGTGAGGGAGAAGGGTGTGGGTGTGTGTTGTGCTTGTTCCTTACCTGCTCCTCTCCAGTGTCCCCAGGTCCCCAGCCCCTGCTGACTTAGCCAAGTGAGAATTTGTTTCTCAGGCTTGTATCCTTCAGCATCAGCTCCATTCAGTTTTGCAGTTATTTTGTTCTAGTCTTAATGTGGTTGTACATAAAAAATTGCAGCTTTATGGTGACCTCATAGCAGCTTTTTTTGTTACTTTGTCAGCTTCTTGTAGCATCATACCTGCTAAAAGTGGAAAAGAGCTTTTAGGGTAGGTCAATTAGTCGATCCCAAATGGAAGCATTGCTCTCTAGTATTGTGAATTAGAAGTGTGAAAGGAAGGAGAAATGATCACTTTGTTCAGGCACTCAATAAATGTCACCACAGACCTCAGACATCCACACCCTTACCCTGTTCCCCTGGCACTGGCTAGCCCTGTCACCCCCATCCTCTTGGGTTTAATTTTATTAATCTTTCAGTTTTCCTTGAGCCAGCCCAATTTGAGCTAGTAGTATAAGCAAAGCCAAAAGCCCAGCATGGTTGGATTTCTTCCATTTCTTTTAAAAAACCAAACCACAATCTTACTGCTAACATTCTCATCAGGTAATTTTACTGGGTTTTGCTTAGTAGTGGGATCTCATGTGGTTTTGGTGGACAGTATTGTGTCTCACAGAGACAAATAGAATTCCAACCAAGCAATTAGCTCACCATATTAGACAAAAAGTAGTTCAGCACACAGACTTTTAATACACTAAAAGTTAAAATTAAACATCTTTCGAGCTTGATCAAATGATTTTTCAATTTTGCTCCTTGACTCTCATTAAACTCAGGTGAAAGATTGGTGAAAGATTTGAAAGTTTAACCACAGGAACGAATAAGAAAATAATTCTGTGGATCATGACATCAGCAAGGTAAAGAGAAGTACAGAGAAATAAGAGAGAGACGAATGTTCACAGATATGAATCATACACTGCTCAGCCTTCACCAGTGGTCTCTTGTAGCATGTGGTTTATTTGATGTTTTATGTCCATACCTACTCGATCCATTTAAGAAGGAGGCTATTGCTTTTGTTATAGCTGCATCTACCATGAAGTCTGGTGTTTTGGAGTGGTGGGGTTTTTTTTTGTGGTTTTTTTTTTTTTTTTTTTTTGAGTAGATAGAATAGCTCTTGCTCTAGATTACACAGGAGGGATGATCCATGGCAAAACCCATAAAAAAGGAAAGAGATTGCAACTTCCTCAGTAACTTTAAATGAAGCAGGCTGTTTCTTTAAGAATCCAGGGACATGATGGATCACATGTGAAGGGAAAATTGCATGTTGAATATGTTAAAAGTGTAGCCATATGGATGGCTGTCATCATCCTCATTCACTCCTGCCTTCCTGCAAACACTTCTTTACTGTCTACTTTTTAAGGCCTCACAATTCCCTACAATTCAGCTACCAGATGACGAGTACAGTGTGTCCACTTCTGATTGTTTTTTCTTTCTGTGCTCTCAAGATCTTGCTGAGGTTAAGTACAAAATGATTTCGCTTTTTTTTTTTTAATTTGTGGGAGTAGGAGCCAGGAGGTGAATAATGAAATCTGCCTGTTGGTACGTGCATGTGCTTGGGAAGAAAAGGCAAAAATGGGGAGGGAATAGGACCCACATACTCATGGGCAGAGAAGAAAGAGCTGAGTTCTGTGTGTAGTAGGGCTTGTGCACTTAAAGGCCTGAGTTAACTCAGTGCCAGAAGAGATTTGACTTGATGAGGCTTGGGATTAACGTGGGCCAGTGGTTTAGGAGGAGCAGAGGCAGCCTGAAGTAGAGAAAATGGGGTTCTGGGAGCAGCTCTTAGGGAAGTGGTAGTTTGGGTTGGTGCTAGGGACCTTTGTAGTGGAACAGTTAAGAGACTGAGCTCAGTTAAGAGACTCAGTTAAGAGACTCAGCAGCAAAGTTTCTGAGCAGGAAGAAGGGTTTGTGGAAAATGAGAGTTCTGAGGTATAAAATTTGGCATGTTTTGGAGCTGATAGCTGAGGATGGTGTGTTACCACAGCACATCCACTCCTCCTCCAGCGTTTTCCACCCAGAGCATGATGTGGCAGCAGGGACATGCATATTGATCTCCCACTCCTGAGCTAGGCCAGCTTCTTGCAGGCTCTGCTTCACCATTGTTGGCGGAGCTCACGTGCACTGGATTCACCCACACGATGCCCATGTGGAAAGGCTTCTGCAGCAGAGTCACCAGCTCACTGTTACTGCAGTGCCCAACAGCAGCCCTTGTTCAGGGAAGATGCCTGTTGAACTCCACAGGAGTTTTCACCAAATAAAAACTGCGGGACCAGAACTGCAACACTGCAGTGAAATAATTTACGTCACCACTGTGAAACATATGACCCAAACAACTTTGAAAGATGTCCCTATGATGTACAAACAACATTTTAGTTTTGTAGGAAAACCCCAACTTATTAGTGTAGGTCAAAATAATTTTATGGCCTTTATAGATATACTTTTTTTATACTTTATAGATATACTCTTTTTTTTAATATACTGGAATTGCTCTTTAGGTATATAAAGATAATAAACCAAATAGTTTTAGGGATTAGGATAAATGAAATGACATTTTTTGGTTGCAATGTGCTTATGCTGCAGAAAAGAGTTATATTTTAATTAAAACATCAAAAGCAAATGTTTCCAGATGTTCAAGCATTGTTACTCAGTGTGATGTTAGAGGTAGAGGTGAAAAAGTCTCATTTTCATCTTATAATTGCCTTTTAAAATGTTTTTTCAAACCTGTTTGTATATCACAATTGTTTTAAATGCCTCCTTTTCATTCAGAGATTTTCAAATGCATAGTAGTTCTCCTGCCCTGAGTACTTCTTACTCACAACTGAGACATTTTCATGTTTTAAGACTGTAAAGCATAGCAGCTTTCTCAATGTCTTTAAATTATATAAATTTTATATCCCCTTTCAAAATTTCCAATATGCTCCATCAGTTATTTTCCCCATCAGCTGCCAAAGTATTAACATCAGTTGGAATGGAATGAATAACAAAGCAATTTCAGTCAGCATAGTGGTTAATTGGCTGTGCAGTTGGATATGCATATTAGGAACTGGGGTCTCTATATTATTATTTCTGTCAATATGGCTTGTCAAGGAGGCACACAGTCTTCAGCAGGACTGGGGACAGTCTGCAGCACTGTAATCAAAAGTGGAATGTTGCCCATGGATTTCTGATAAGCATCTTTATACAAGTCCCACTGCCTTGGTACATGCATAGCTATTGATTGACTGGGGTGCCTTTACAAGAGCTAAACAAACAACAACACTGTTGTCACTTATCAGCAACACCACTTTTGCCTCAGCCTATGGTAACCATGTTTTTTAGATTTAAAGCATGTTCTATTGTCTTTTAATCAAAAACTGTTTGAAACAAGTTATCAGATGAAATTAATTTAGCATTCAATGCAGTGTACTTCCTGCTGTTTCTAATTTTCAAAGATGGATTTTTTTCTGATAGTGAGAAGTTGACTTGGCTTTAAGGGAAATTTCCTAATGTCTCTTCATTTTACTCCAAGGGAGAACTCTGTAGACAAAACTACTCTGCCCAGTGGGATTTAAGCACAACCAATTCTTCAGTCCTAATATTTTCTCCCCTTTCTCATCCAGATGGTCATTACCGTGGTTAACCACAGGATAATAGGCTTGATTATTGTGATTTGAATGG
Source organism: Rhipidura dahli (assembly GCA_013399225.1). Classification (NCBI taxonomy): domain Eukaryota; kingdom Metazoa; phylum Chordata; class Aves; order Passeriformes; family Rhipiduridae; genus Rhipidura; species Rhipidura dahli. The sequence goes on along the minus strand of VXAC01002371.1, from coordinate 905,955 downwards.
ATCACATAGTGTAGTTCACTGAAGTTTATCTTTTGTCTTTCCTTGGTCAAAGTTTGCAGTAGTTCTTAACCTTTCTGAGCAACCAAGATGACATTGCTGACCTCTCTCTTGTCTTTCCCCAGACTCAGCTAATTTATCTCTGATTGAGTTTGATGTCCTCATGTCTATCACGGTGTCTGTAATGCATTTTTCCAAGCACACAACTTCCTTTCTAGTTTGTAAATACAGTGTAGGCAGAGCTGATAGATCTTGCTGTGATAATAAGCTGACTTGTGAATGTAGCTGTGATTATAAGGAGAATGGAAGAGTCTAATTTAATGAAAGAAAGTTTATTATAAATAAAAACACTGTTCTATAAAATTAAAAGCAACAAATACGGGCCACGTACTTACCATCATTTAGACATTATTTGCCTTCTGAATGGCTACTTGGATGTCTGGAAGGGCTTTCCTTGCCTCTTTCTCATGACTCTACACAGATTTCTGCACAAGCACATGCATACTCTTACATATCACAGTGGTTCCCTGACAATGAGAAAATGGTCCACAGCGTTAAGCTGGAAAAGAGAGAGGTTCTCTAAGAGTTGAAAATGTTAAAAACACCACTCAGTGACAATATTCATTAACCATAGATGCAACTGGTCAGAACCAAATTAATTATTCCCTTCTCCCTCAATTGACTGAAAAAATGAGCCAGTGAAATAAAGTGTGAAAGGAGGAGCAACAAAACAGTGCTGCTGCGTGTCACTCCATAGGTCTGGGGTAAAGTGGTAGGGAGAGTGCCATGCTTAGGGGAAGTCACCATCTCTGACCCACGATTATTGAATCACAGTAGAAAAATAATTCTGAATTTCTGAAAGAACTAAAATGGTGAAATCCACCAAAATAGCCCAGATTAAGGGTATAAGTGGTGTATGCACTGTAGGTAGCCTAAGAGTCAAAAAGGTTTTTTTCTTGGGCTTGGTTGACAAAAAAAGGGTGCAAATAAAACAAGCACATGGTATCTGGGATCCTAAATCCCAGAAGGCCAGACAAGGTGGGAGCTGAGGCAGGGTTTACCTGGAGGGATGAGGAGTGTACATAGACTTTTTTGTTGTTGTTCTGCATATCTGAACTGTAAGTGGCACAAGGACAAGTCTTCCTTTAAAGTCCATGGCTAGGTCTATCCTGGAAAACTTGCTGCTCAAACGTGGAGAGACAGAGGATCAACAACAGAAGATTTGCTCAGATCCTTCTGGTGTTCAGGGGGCCTTAGCAGGGAATGCCCTTGGACAGCTACTCCAAAATGTTAGAAGTGTTAACTCTTTCTTTAGCTCTCTTTTATTGCAGCTGTACATGCAAAGAAATGCCAACAAGCTTCTAAAGCCAATTGACTGCTTTCTAAATGTTTTCTTTTATCCCTGTATATCTACAGCTGAGATAGGTCTTCTCTAATTTACTTAACTAATTCAGCTCATCTGCATTTGTAAAATAAAGAAGAACAAAGAATGACTAGACTTGGAGAAATTTCAAAAAAACATGAGAAAATTTCTCTACCTTGAAGAAGAATCAGATACAATCTTAATCCATGTTTGCATTGCTGAATCACTGGAGTTGGTTGTGTTTCTCAGTGACAGCAGCTCTAGAGCCCTGGGAAGTAGGTGGAAAGGAGATGGGGACAAATTGCCACAGTCTTGGCTCCTCCTGACTGACCAGTGGAGATGAAGAGACGTGAAGGAACTGAGTGCTACAAAAGGCACTGTTTCTAATCATTGATCTAGGCCTGGTTTGATTTTATTGAGGTCAAGCCCAAAATATCCACTGCATGACCTGATTGGTGTTGCCCCAGTCAGATAGGACGTGTCTCAAGTACACAACAGTGCAGCCCCTGGTCCCACTCCTGAAAACAACACTGCCTAAACTGTGAACAAAATATTGCAAATAATAATGCAAACTCTCATATTTTTGAAATGTTTGATGCAGTTAGTGGATGTGTTCACTTTATTTCACATGACAAGAATTATGAGGGCGCTTTCAGCAAATAAAATGAATTGCCATATTTATGGAAAACATATGAGCATGAATTGAATCATGCCGTTATTTTGGGTTTTGATAGTCAGTGCCCACAGAGAGGAGTTTAGAAGTTGTGACAAAACAACAGATGTGAGATTAGCCCCTTTGGCTGTGTCTAAATGGATGCGTCCTAAAATCCTGGTGTCCCAGTTGGTCAGAACATTCTGTGGCGCTCATCCAAGCCCCATCTTTCCACTTGTCCTCTTCTCAGGCTGGTTTGTGTTTGCAGTTTGCCTTGCTGTGGATTTTAAATCTGCCTGGGGCATGCACCCCAACCATGGCATTCAGAGCAGCTCTCAAATACTGCTGTCGATTATTCTGAAAAAAAATAGAAATGCTGTGAATGTCCTCTCCCTAAACAATCTCTTCTCTCAAATGAGGCTAAATAGAACATTACATGGGCAAGTGAAGGCGAGGGTAAAGATCACAGTTATTTTATTGCTTTAAAGTTTTTCCAAGCAACTTTTTATTTCTTGGAAATTCTACTGAATTTGTGGGAGTATGACTGCTCCCGTTATGCCTTATGAATTAGATCTTATTTTTCAAGTCCTAAGTCTAAGCAACTTGCAATATGGTTTTGTTAGAAATTGTTGGCTAGCAGGTGTTATGTATCAGGGTACATAGGCCAAAAGATCATTTTTTTGTGTGCTGACTTCTAACAGAAACCCAGTCACACATTAAGATTGAAGCCAGAACAATTTTTGTAATGATGGTTTTTAACTTTTGGAGAATCTTCTCACATTAGCTCATGAAGCTTCTTTTCACCACTCAGCACAATCTGACAGCTTTAGCTGTTGTCTGACATGACTGTAGTAAAATCCACTGTATGACATTTAGAGGGAGAACTTGGTGAAGAAAGAATAGTAACAACATTATTTTGCAGTAACAACAGCAAAAGCAAACATCTCATTTTGAGATGTTTGACTTTCTTACTGTGCAAACATTGCAAAACTGCAGTTAAGCATGCAGATAAGAGGAATTATTGGTCTGCTAAGAACAGTGGCCCATAAATGCCTAACCCAGACACTTAAATTTCAGTAGTAGCTGGCAGTGGTTTTGCCAGTTCTGTGATTATCTAAATGAAAATGCAGCTGCCACTTGAGTGTGCAGAAGCTCAGCTTCAAAGAGCCTGAGGTCAGCAAAAGTAAATAATTAAATTTGGGGAAACATGTGATATATCTTCTACACTGCAATAGAGGCAATTATTGATGCTGATGTAAATCACAAGTGACTCACCTGGAGAGTCCCAGGATCCTGAGATCCTCTCTGTTCATTGTTCTTGCAGGATAAAATTTGCATGCCAGGGAATTACAGGCTTTGGAAAGGTGGTTTCAGAGACATCAGTGTATCCTATATTGGTTTGCTGGTATTTGGGATGGGGATGAATGCCAGTGTTTCAGTACAAGGTCACTGCTGGAGATATGAGAAAGACTTATCCTAAGCTGGTCATAGCAATGTGATGTGAGTAAATATGTCAGGATTTTGCAAGTATTTTTTGTTTGTTTCAAGTCATTAACTTGAGCTCAGCTGGCTATTTGATAATCACTCTCTTCCTTACTTCTGTTTCCCAAATGTAATTACTTGAAATGGAAGAAAAACTAAAAAAAAAAATACAATTATATGTAATCTAGGAATAAATTTACATGCAGTGTGACAGTACTTTTGTTTTCTGTAGGGGTCAGTTAATTGACAAAGTATGGTTTGGAAGAAAAGGAGGATCAGAGGGAGAAAATGAGCAGTCATTATTGCTAAATGAGACTTTGTGTAAATGAGTTCAACATTGTTAAAAAAACGTCTGTTTCTGTCATGTGGAAAAGTGGCACATGCATTTACCCTTGTCCTGCATATTCACTGGTGTCTCAGCACTGCCTATCTTGGCACAGGCTTGTCTGGAATGGTTACTCCTGTTTCACAGAGAGGAGATGAGACACAGCAAATCAGCTTTGCATTCATCTCCTCTTGAATGATTCAAAGAAACCACGCAGTGGCCAGATTGGCCACCTGAAAATTCCCTCTGTGTCTCTGGTGCACTTGCCCGTGATGTAAGCGCCGTATCTGGGGCATGGCCAGGGTGTGTAACACTCTGCTCTCCACTGGCACAGCTTAGGGCAGATTCCATGCTGGCTCAGCATATGCCAGGCTTCAGTCATCCCTCTGTGAACAATTCCTTGGGCGGTGCTCTTCCCACCACTGCGTGTCAAACCAAAACCAGCACAGCACAGGTTAAGGGTTATTCTGCTCTGCCTTTGCTTGTGCTTGTTAAGGAAGAGCCATCCGTTTTTTTCCCAGGAATACACACAGCTTTGCCTGCCTAAATGTGAAAAACCTCTACCCATAAGTCACACAGCAGCCTGGAATGTGGAAAAGGAATGAAAGGCTCGAGTTGTGTGTCGCTGTTTGATTCCATTGTGCTGTGCCAATGCTAAGGTCCAGGAGCGATAAAACAATGTGCTAGTTACTGAACAAACAGCACTCTTCCTTCCTTTGCTGGGTAGGTCACACTGTGGGATTTGCAGAACTGACAAGTGGTAAAAAAAAGCAAAACAGAAAAAGGGGTATGCTAAGACAGGAGAGAGGGGACAAAGAAAAGGAAAATGAGCTGAGCAGACAGCATACCTTTCTAAAGAAAAACAGACGTATTTTCTCCCTGTGAAAATTTCTGTGTTTCCCTCATGCCCTCCCCAGGGAGTAACTCCACAGTTATCTGTTTTGATTTTTTTAGAGCTATTATAATTATTTCAGATGTAGAAAAGGGTTAAAATACTGATCTTTGTGGGTGCCAGAATACCAAACTTTAAGCTCTAACGCCTTCACAGATGAGGTTTGCTTGTCTTTTTGTATACGTAAATCTTTCCAAACTCCCCATCATTGCTTATATTTTTGTGTCCATATGAGGGGCAGTTGCCTCTGCTTGTCTTCTAATTCCAGTTGCTCATGGTATCTGATGTCTATTAAGTGAGAAGGGCAGTCATAATGCATTGAGTCGAAATCTGAACTGGTGGCTTCACCTCGTGTCATTTTGTTTTACAGATACTGTTTGCCATTTAAATGTTCCCTCTCCACGTAATTGCTCTGCATGTTTGAATGTTGGCATCAGTCGGGAAAGTATTTTCTCTCAATTCCATGAGTGAATGTGAATGAGGTGAGGATTTCATTCAGTGAAGACAGCTTTGTTGAAAAGGTTTAGTTGCTTTCATTACTATAGGACTGTTAGCATAATTAGCAGTTCATCAGAGTGATTTCACAAGGCCATTTTTTGTGACAACGACCTGAGCAAGGCTTTCTAGATTGCAGAGAGTCTGTCTGATTTACCATGTGCAGTACCCACAGATATGAAGAGCCAACAGTCACAGAGGGAAGGTCATCATTAACTTTCTTTCATAATTTGTTTGTTTTGGTTTTTTTTTAATAATATGTCATGTAGCATATCTTTTATATCTTATCTTAGTGAATGTTACCGTTTTTAATATTTGTATTATGGTGGCATCTAGAAATTTCAGTCAGAGGTTATGAGCCCATTGTGCTAAGCAGATGGATTAAACAGAAAAAGACAAGAAAGCAGAGGAAATAATCACTCTTTACTGCTGACAGTACTCTCCAGGGTAGGTTTCAAAATAGCTCAAGAGCTGTGTAAAATTAATAAGCTGTTCCCATGTACTAAAATCCTTTTTCATATTACACTGGCATGAGGGATCTCTGTAGAGAGGAGGGGCTGCAAATAAGATTTGCAAGAGGATGGGGCTAAAGATTGTCCCTGAAAGTCCAGATTTTACTGAGTCCAGTGGATGTGTGCACACTAACAACATGCATCAAAGTGTTCTGGACGGAACTTGTCCACTACAAAATATCTGCATTGGTGAAGTCTGTTTGGTCCTCAGAGCAAGGTTTATTTGGCATAAAACTCGAATCACTGTCCTTTTGTTTCTTTGGCATCTTTATAACTTTCTTCACTCATAGCAGGAAGAGATGAGAAATCAGGGAACATTACTCTTCTCTAATAGAAATGTAATATTAGTGAGAAATTTTTGTAGCTCTTGGAGGTGCTAGGTTGATTTGTATTCTCTGATGCAGAAAGGTGTTTTCTCAGACTCCAAATTTGCAGTGTGGCATTAAGTTTTTAATTTTGTTGAGGCATTTTTAAAATGTTATTTTTTCATGCAGTATATGTTTGGTGCATATATGCAGTAGAAAACCTGAAAATAAAGATGTAGCATTGAATCACAATTAGAAAGGAAAAAAAACTCATTACCTGTCATGGAGAAAACCCCAAAATAATAAATGCCACCATCACATTTTACTGCTATCATAAATAATTATTCAGCACATGTCCATAGGCTCAATTTATTGTATCATATTCACTTAAATGTGTTTATGAAACGATCCGTCTGCACACACATGCATTTTATCAAATTTTTAGATTCCTTGATAAATGGCAAAGACCCTTTTTTGCTATGTGGCACAGTCTATCATACCTCTAATCCAATTTTGAAATAAAGGTATTCTTAGATCTTCCTCTAATAAGGCTATTTGTCTTGGTGCAGTTATTCCTCCTTTGCTTACTTTCTTATGGAATGGATTAAGATTTAATAATGATGTATTTTCTAATAAACAGAGCTAGAGGACAGCTTATTCCACTACGATAGATATACCCAGGTTACATCTTCATTGGAGCCCATTAATATTCTTGGACAGTACTTAGCAATATATAAAAGGTTTCTTGGTTTTGATTTCAGCAGAGACATCAATCCAAATGTTCTGAGCTATATTGCATAATTGTCAAGGAGTTAAATATGCACAATGAAGGTATAGTAGTTAAAATGTATTGGTGTATATCTAATATTTATAGATTACCCTTTTAAAGAAGTCAGGATGTATTGCCATGTTCAGCCATTCCATCTTAATTCTAAATCACTGCCTCTATGTTTTCTTTTGCAGTCAGTCAGTCAGCCAAAGACCCTGTAGAACCTTGTAGCTTTGCAGTTTTAATTATCTGATAAAGTGTATTAAATTGTGGTAGGGTAAAAACAATTACAATTTCCCGGTAAGTTTGTCTCTTACTAGTAGTTTTCTAGGAAGTGAATCCAAGATTGTAACAGGTATGAGAGAAGAGGACTCTCCAGTTCCCTGCTTGTCCTTTGCATTTCAGATTTGGATCTTTAGGTAGTGTCATCACTGGCAGTGTTGCTGATTCAAACTGTTGTATTTTGGCCAGTAAACTTGTTTCAGGTGCAATTTCAATATACACAGACTGGCAGATTCACTAATGCAGTGACATTATGCACAGTAAAGTCTCTGTGACCTAATTACTCAGATATTCTGAAAGTAAAAAATGAAGCATGGGTAAACTTTAACGTTGTGTGAAGTTTCTGCACCCTGTGTTCATAGTGATTGAACGGGCCATGTCCTCACCAGCTCAAGGTGCTGCCAAGCCCTGGATTTCAGGCTTTTTCCTCAGGCCTGGCCCTGAAGTGTGCCTGTAGCTGGAGATACAGAGGGAAGATGCTGACTGTGGTCTAGCATTAGTGCCAGAAACACCTAGGTTAGATCCTCTGCTAACAGAGATATCTGGAAGCTGTATTTTGCAGAGTTTCATGACCACACCTTCCAGGAGGGTTGCCAGTTCGGTTTGGTATCTACACTGCTTTTCAAAGCATTTGTGCTGGCAGATCTGTTGAAGCTGCAGCACTCCTCAAATGTCAGCGAGGGTTATCTAAACCAAGGTGTGATTGGACCAGTGGATAAAACTTCTTCATTGTCACAAACTCCAGAACATTGCTGGTCTGTCAGTGAGCTGCAGCTCTCCGTCCAGCCTGACCAACATCCCCAGCTGGTGGCTGGGGAGGGAACCTAATGCCTCACAAGATGTGGACAGTCCTGTTAAATTTAAGAAAGGAAACAAAGGGCCTTCACTGCTGCTTCTTTTATGTTCTTGGGGATCTTATGTAGCAATAGAGTCTTTAGTGGATAAAAATTGTATAGGGTAAACACTGTCGCTCAGACAGCCAAATGAATTATCCCTAAAGTGAAAACTACACATGCTGAAATATTATCCAGGTGTTTTAGCAATTTAAAGGATGTCATTGTATAGGCTGGGTATTTCTTAAATGTTCTATTAATTTAAGAACTCTCTATATAAATGCTAATTTAATTAAAATGTCTTTGTATCTTAAATATAAATGAAAACAACAGGCTAAAGCCTTGCTGAAAGTTAGCATGGACCTCTACTTATGCATAATTTTTTCTTATCTTCTGCAGAATTGTCTTTCTTTTTTTTCTTTAAATGAACAATATGCACGAACATTTCCTGTCTCTTCTTTTAAAATTTCTTATGACAGAGTATTTTTGACAGGACACTTTTGCTTTCAGAATTAAAATTTCCCCCACAAATGGTTAGTAAGAGCAACAAAACACTGTTTTATCTTGGTAGGCATGATGATGATACCAGCTGGCATTTAGCTGTCCCATATACTAATTCATGCATGTGAAATAAAATGATTATACTTAGAATTTTTGGTCTTTTATCCAGTCCAGATGATTTTAAATGAAAAACATTTATAATTTTTGTTTTCCTTTTACCAATAATCCTTTATTGAGAGAAGAATGTAATGCTTCACCTCCTACGTAAATATGCTTTCCTGAAAACAGAAACAGACCTACATAAGGGCCAAATCAGTCATTTTCTGGCTTGGTAAATGTGATGAGTTAGGAGCCTTGAAGGAGGGCAGAGTCTGCAGAAGAGGCAGACTGTCCATGGCATTGTGTGGGCACACCAGGTTTTGTACCCCAGTTTCATCACCTTTGATCCCAGTTCCCTGGCTGTGTTATAAAATCTTCAGCTGTCTTCATCTGTCATCTTTGGCAACCTCTGCTGGATTCAAAATTATGGGCTTTTTGAAGCAGACTAGTCTTCAGTCATGCCCATGTGTGTGTATATGGATGTTTTTGTGTGTGTACATTTTCCTTTTAATAAGAATTGTGTCAAGGTTCAACCCCGGGCCCCAGGCGAGGCCCACCCTCACTTGCCACCGGTGGGGTGGGGGAGAGAATCAGGAGAGTTAAAATGCCAAAACTCATTGTTTGAGATAAAGATGGCTCCATAAGTAAAGCAAAAGTCATGCATGCAAGCAAAGCAGACCAAGGAATTTCTCCACCCCTTCCCATGGAGAGTCAGGTCTTCAGCCATCTCTGGGACAGCCGGGCTCCATCACAGGCAACAGCGACTTGGGAAGACTAATGCCATCACTCCAAATGTCCCCTTCTTCTTCCTTCTTCCCCCAGCTTTATATGCTGAGTGTGATGCCACAGGGTATGGAATGTCCCTTTGGTCGTTTGGGGTCAGCTGTCCCAGCTGTGGCCCCTCCCAACTCCTCGTGCACCCCACTGCTCACTGGCAAGGTGGGACGAGAAGCCAAAAAAGCTTCAATTCTGTGTAAGCCCTGCTCAGCAATAACTAAAACACCCCTGAATTACCAACCCTGTTGCCAGCAGAAATCCAAAACATATCCTCATACTAAGTACTAGGAGGAAATTGAACTCTATCCCAGCCAAAACCAGCACACATTGCTAGCATTAAGACAATAAGACATTATTAAGATAGCTAAGGTACAAATTCCTTTGAAATGTTTAACGAGCCAGGTTCTGCTCTCCTGTATCCTTAGTAATTAGACTTTTTTTGCCTATGTCTTATCTCAAAAGCTGCTCTTGCATATAGAGGTGTGATTTCAGCTTTCTGTGTGTCCCAAGTCATTGCATGACTGTATTCACATGGAGTATTTGACCAGGGCAGGAGTGGGGAGTTAGTTTTATTGTCAATTGTTCTCAGGCTCCCCATTGGTAAATTAAAAATTCCTCTCTACCTCCTGTAGGGCTGGTAACAATCTTGACTAAAATGTTTAATGAATGAATGAATGGATAAGGAATAATATTCTGTAATTATTATTTAAAAAGGGATTTACAAGTACTGCTCTTAGGTCAGGCATTTGCAACAATGTCATCCACTGCTTTAAAACATAGCTAAGCAATAGCAACAGCATCAGGCTATTATTTCTTCAGAGATTTTAATGTCTTGTTTGACTGTGTGGGAATCTCTCATTTCCAGTTGCCACAAGCTTTTTTTTTATCTGTGGTGGGAATGATGAAGTAGTTGCTGTGATCATATAATTTTCATTGATACATAGGCATGTTTGAGAAGACAAGGCTGAGTTTAGATCCAGCTTTCCTATGGCTGAATTGATGAGAGAGAAACCTGTAATTGCAGCATGGGTTCAGAGCAGTAATGGCAAATAATTACTGTTTCCAGAAGGGAGACAAAATTTATAATTTCATACGTGCTATTAGTGCATGCACTACTGTTACCTTGTGCACTGTGGTAAGAAGGATCTTTTCACCCTCCCTCCTCTAGCTTGGGAGATTTCTAAGTGCCTGTACAACCTAAAATTCTTTTTGAATTTTTTCTACTCCATGTTCACAACCAAATTTTCTTGTAATGGGTGGTTAAGTGTCCGTAGAAGACTCACAGCCCTGATATTTATTTAGCAGAAGACACATGAAAGTGTCACCTGTGTACGCTGTTAAAGGCACATTTCCATTCGAGGGTCAGAAAAAATGGTTTTTCCACAGCAGATAGGATAGAAAGTGCTGTTTCCAGGTTCCATAATCAAGACAAATACAACTGCCTGTTGCCATGCACCATATATTTTCCACATTATAGTAATGGATGCACTGCTGCCACCTGCTATGTCAGGACTTCCAGCTAATTGGAATAAGTTATGTGTGTTCCAGTTACACTTATGGTCTATAAAAGGCTGCTTTGTCCTAAACTGGATAATAATTTTTGATGGATTTCCTTATGGTAGCAAATACTGCTGTACTCTGGTGAGAACCATTGTTTTTCATAAGCACAGGTGTTTTCTGCACATATTAAGGCTTCAGAGAGGATTCTTTCTTACTGAGTTTATGCTAAGGTGTAGGTAATATTCAGTGAGGTGATGTGACCTAGATCCAGGTGTAGTAAATCCTGCAAGAGACGTGAAAAGATGTGGTTAAGACTGTACCATCCACTCATGGCTGCTGCCTGAAAAACTGCTAAGTGCCCTGCTGCTGCTTCAGCCTCAGATCTCTGAGAGTTTCATCAAAAGCTGTTCCATCCTTCAGTCCCTGGAGAAGGGTTCAGGCCATATGAATCAGAGGTGAGATAACTGTGGGGATAAGAAGCTCCCCTGAGTGTATGGGGAGCATACACTCTGTGCAGCACAGTCCACTTGACATGTCGGGAACACAGCAGATCCTCTGCTGCCTCAGCTTCATCCAGACAGGTGGAAATTGTCCCCAGGATCTTATAAAATGCGTGACATTCCTCCTGTGCTTTTTCTGAACCTCTCTGCATTGTTTTTTTCCACTGCGGTTGCAAACTCACCTTTTCTCTGCAGGTGCAATCTTGTCTTAAGCTATAACTGTGACAAAAAAAATCATGAAAGCTTTTTAGGTACTTTTTTAGGTGAAATTAATTTTTTGAATATAAATCTAACTAGGATTGGTACCTGATGGTTGCAATCTAACTCTACACTCATGTAGCGAGAGTTGGAGCTGTATGACTACCAGAGCACAGTAGGTACAAGTTTTAAAATAAATTTCCCTGTAGTAAGTCATTGTTTACTTTTGAAAGACACCAGATCCCTGTGTTTAAATGATTCTTTCATACTCAGGGTTGCAGATTTGGCATGACAGAGTGTCAAAGGGGATTCATTGTACGTGATCCATTTTTGCTTCTGCGCTCAGTCTGGAGAGCAGGTATTTCAGTTCCATCAGGAAGCCTGACCTCTTCAGAAAGGAGAAGTTATTGCTTTTTCCTCTCAGGTGCCTCATTTGGTCCCAAATATCAGGTTCCAAACCTGCTGAAACTGCAGGTTTTATCCTTCAAACCTTTACCTTTCTTACTTCAGAAGTAACTGGAATGGCCTCTTTTCTTTGTCCCTTTTTCTCCACCAACATTTTCCACCTCCTTTTTTAGATTAAATGGTAGGTGATAGAGGTAATATCCTCAAGTCTATGGCCAATTATCATCATAAAAACCAGGCTGGCTATTCTGTAAAAGAAAATAGAGGAGTATATGATTGTGTGCTATGAAAATATGAGAATATTTGAATTTGTATTTTATAGTGAAATGGTTTAGTACCTTTTAGCACCCACCATGATGGCAATAAGGGAAAAAATAGGGACACTGAACAGAACATAAAATGATAGAACTTTTAATGCTAAGAATTTCTTTTGTACCCCTCCATGTCCCATCTCAACGTCATGACAATGACACTTAGTGTTAGTCACGCCTAAATAGTGAGGGGAGCTTTCAGAAAGCAAACTTCAGTCTTAGGGCTTCCTTGTGTCAGGAAGAAAAACTTCTGCGGTAACTTTTAGTAAAAGTATTTACTACTTGTTTTGGATATCTCCATCAGTTCACTGGAGAACAGTTTTACAAAACAGCTTTACAAAACACAGGAAGATAAACCCATTTTTTTTAGTTTCTAGATGTATCCTGAAATCAGCTCTCTTAAACACATGAATTAAGCTCGTGCACAGAAGGACATGTGCAGATTTATGAAATAGTCAGTCTTGCTGGTTCAAAATACCCTAACTAAATAAATATAAGCTATGTCTGTTCTTTTATTGCATTCTTGTACAAGTACTCTCTGTTGACCTATTGTGGAACTGTGACTCTGGCTGAATGCTGGTTTGTGTTTTTAGTAGACAATTCTTGTCTGTAAACTTGATTAGATAATTTTCCGAAGGAACTGGGATGTGAAATGCATGAGCCACCTTAGCAAAGTTGGTGAAGCTATTTAATTGCTAGTCCAGCCAGTTTTAGCTTTTTGGTACACTAGGTTTTGTCATGTATAACTGTTAGTAGAAATGTGAATTAACCTAAGATTGACAGTGTCTTGACTGTGATTAATCATTTTCCTTTAAATGTGATTAATCATTTTCCTTTAAATGTGTGTTAATCAAAGACTTAGTTATTTTTTTAAAAACTGAAGGATCTGAGAAATGCCCTTTGTCTTTAATCATCTCTTAAACTTGTAATTAAAAGTATCTTAAGTTAATAATGGTTTTTTTCTCAAAAAAAAGTTTGCCAAAATGGAAGACTCTAGCTAGATTAATTAATCTCTGCTCTTGCTGAGAATGTATAGACTTGGAAGACTGAGAGTTGCAAAACTTTATTTCATGCTGAAATCCCATTTATATTTGCAGAGGAGTTTGGGTTTAGAAGGGGTTACATTCAGCCTTCTCTTTCTCAAGCATTTTTAGAAACTCTTTTCACCAGGCAGGAGTTGGGAAATAAAGATAAGAAAAGGAATACAAAATGCTTAGATTCCCTTTTTCATTTCATCTGCAAATCTACAAAAAAATTACTGTGGTAAGTCACTAAACATTCCCCCACTTGAATGGGGAAGACTTTGAGCCAAAAACGTTATCACAATTAGGTGAATGAATAAAATTCTCGTTGCATGGAGACCCCATTAACAGCCTTCCTCTTTCTGAAGGGGTTCTGCAAGCAAACTGGAGATGGGTTCTTCATCAGGAGCTGTGGTGATAGGACCAGGAGTAATGGGTTCAAACTGAAAGATTTAGGCTAGATTTACTGTGGGGGTGGTGAAGCACTGCAACAGGCTGCCCAGGGAAGCTCTGGATGCCTCACCCCTGGAAGTGTTCAAGATCAGGCTGGAAGAGACCCTGAACAACCTGGTCTAGTTCCATGCCAAATTCTCATGGCAGGGAATTTGGAACTAAATGATCTTTAAGGTCTCTTCCAGCCGAAACCATTCTATGATTCTATGGATCTTTATCCATTCTATTCCAGTTTACTATGTTTTGCCCTTTTTCTCCTTTCTTCAATCCTTACCAGGCATTGTATTTTTCAGCACCATTTTGCCCTCAGTGCCTCCTGGAGAAACTGTGGGTCAAGAAATTATTCCTGTCCAAGGAAAAGTGGTCTTTTATACAAGACCCTAAGGCATATTACTACCAAAAGATTCATTCAGTTAATTCATATTCCATGACTCATAATTCTAATGAGGTCCTGGGTATTTATGCAATAGTTATTCATAGATTATTCCCTGCTTATTAACATATGGCAACACTGGCTTCTGATGCTTACTTTTGAAGAATACTTGCAGAAATCAGTTCTCCTTAAAATATTTACTTCACATGCAACAGTTTAGCTCTTGTTTGCTTTATGAATGTGTGCTCCAAAGGTGAGCAATACAAGTCAGGTGGAAACCCAGCTACGGAACTGTGTGTTGAAGGCGCCCTCGGCAACCCTGTAACATTTTGTCTTGTTCATTTTGTAATTTTACACAAGGAAAGGGACCTATCACTCGATAGATATTGAGAGGATATCACAGTTATGGTGATTCACATATTGCAACTCTGCCATAATAAAGAACCATATGTGGAATGAAGTAATATGAGCTGAAATAAAGTGATGCAGGACAAGAACCGAGAGTGGCATTACATTATTCTCTGGAACAGAATCTGAAACTGCTGCAGGGGAATGAATACATTATATGGACCACTATATCATGTAGATTATTTAATATACTGAAACACTGATGTATAATGCACTATTGAATTGGGGTGTATAATGTGTTTTCCGTAGAGAGAATTTTCTTTCAGTCCTTCTGTCTTAGGCATGGACATAGTGGAATATATTGTGCTAGAGAGTAGCTGACCTTGCCTCCATTTACAAAAGGAGAAGAATCTATAAATTAGCTGTTTCATAAAAAGGACTATGTGATTAAGAAAATTGGTTTCTAAAAGTAACAGCATCAGGGTCAAATCAATCTTGGTCACAATCAAAGAGTATACATTTATTTTCTCTGAGTTGTGCAATAATATTTTGACAGTTGCAGTGCTCAAAAGAAAAAAATTAGAATCATTACATTTAAGAAAAAATGAGGCTATCAACAAGGAGAGCTTATTTATGTGGCATAAACATTCAGTCAACAGAAAAACTTTAATTTTAAAGTGTTTACCCTGGACATTTTTTCCTTAGAGATTAGTTGCATATACACTGCATCAGTCTGCCCACATTCTGCGTCCAATTAGGTTTTTTTAATTAGGAAGTAGTATTTTTTCATGCCACCCCATTGATTTATAATAACTGTAGGCTTAATTCAGAGCATATTTTTTTCTTTTTTTCCTTTTATTTTTTTTCAAAGAAAATCAAGAAGATCAAGTGGAACCGCTTACCACTCCACCTAAAGCAAATATGATGCCTTACTTGTTGAAACTGGAAAAACTTTCCCTAAGGATTATTGAATGCCTTTTACAGGTGTGAAAAAGATCTTGTGTTTTTAACAAATACATCCATAAAGAATTTTCACATATTTATAAAACCTGTTGCTAAACTGGGGAGAAGTCTTGTTTCCTAATGTAGGTGACTAAATGCTTCAGGAGATGCGTCTCCCCCAAGGCACTCAATTTAAATTCCAGCCTATTTAATGTATTCTGTAAGAATGGAGGCACAGCTTATAAATAGAACATTAAAGCGTTTTTATACCCTGCACGTTGGCTGAGGATGGTACTATCGGTAATTTTTTTCAGCTATTGTGTTTCACTCATTATTTGTGTGGATGTATTCACTGTAGAGCGGGCTGATTTGTGGCAAGTGTTTGGGGTGTCTTAGGGAAATAGGAGGGTCTTTCACCAACTGGCTGTAACTCCTGATCAGAGTTTTTTTAAAGAGGGTGAGTTTATCAAAATGTAAGCTGAGAGAGATGCCTTTCTGACCAAGTGGTGCACAGGTATGAATAAAATGGGGTAAGAATTTCATAGACTCATAGAAACATTTAGGCTGGAAAAGATCTTTAAAATCGTGGAATCCACCCAGGAACTTAACTTTGCCAGATAACATTTTTGTGTACAGGTGTCCAGGTTCAAAAAAAGGAACTATTTAAATTCTGTACACAGTATATGTTGCAGTTGGTAGACAGATCTGAATTATATATGAAGATATAAATAAATTTATACTCTGGGGCTCTTCCCTAATCCAAAGCCCATTAGAGTCAAAGCAATAATCTTTGGATGAAGGTCCTAAAGGACAGCTCTGTGGAGTTATTGTATGGTCTGCAGAAATCCCAATAGAGTACCTCTCGAAACTGGACTGCTTGGTTTTTTTTAAATTTCCTTTCTGTTTTCATCTCCTACCTTCTGTATTTCCTTTTCCAATGCCTATTTTTTTTCCTCATGCTTATTGCATTTTTGTTTGCTAGTGACCAGCCCTAACTTCTTTTCACCCCTCTCTCTGCTTGACTTTGTTACTCCATCTCTTGTTTTCAGTTCTTATCTTTAGGAATACCCCTTTACCTTTCCTACCTTTTTTGAATGTATAAACCTCCCTCTTAGCTCTGTGCCTTCAGCTGCCCAACAAGATCAGCAGGGAGTCTCTCTCTGTTGGAGCTGAGACCACCTTAGAAGAAAAGAGGTACTGAGACTCATTCACCCAGTTTCAAAAGGATGCTTCAGATGCCCCATTTAATTTGCTGCTTTATGGGTTCATCACATTGACCTGTTCTGGCTCAGGATGGAGTTTTCCAAAGTTCTGAAGTCATCTGAAGAGTCAGAGGATGTGTTGGCATGGGAAACCCAGGTGGGCTGTGCCCACTTTCTGAAGGCATCAAAAGCCATATGGCCTAGCAGCCCGACTCAGTAGCCCCACCCTGTGCTGGGCAGGGTTTCTGGATGCCATAAGGTGTGTGAATTTTTAACTGATGGGAAAAAACTCTGTAGAGAAACCTTATGTATAATGCAGGAATACATACAGCCAAGTGTCTAAATCGCTTCTGTAGGTGGCTCAGTGATGTCCTTTCAGAATTTTGTGTAAAAGTGTAAATAGCCTTTTTCAAAGGAAATAAACTGATTTGGTTCTTAGTCATTATTATTAGTAGAGTTAGGCAATGCTATCAAATTCTAATGTAGACCCATATTTTAATGAGGTGATGTACTTGAGTTTGGATGAGGCGGTTGGGGAGTGAGGCAGGGGAACAGGAAGCAGGATTTTATGAAGTGATTACTCTAAAAGCTACCCAAGTCAACAGAAAATATTGTTAAGTTCTCTTAAAAAAGAGAACTAAGAAATGTCCTTCAATATTTTCACAAGCCCACAACGTTTTGAGTAGGTAATCTGGGGTCAGTTTCTTCCTCCTTTCAGGAAGAATGTGCATTGACTTTCAAGGACTGTGCTGTAATGGCAATGTGTCATTTTTAACTGAAGGCAGTTGAAGGTCATGGAGGGTTTCTAGAGGAGCAGGAGCATGAAGGACATGCCTGGCAAACTGTGAGCACCTATATTCTTTCTGAGTTGCAAGGATTAGGGATCTCAATTAACAGAAAGCTGCTGGTCCTGTTATTCACTGCAGTATTAAGCTTAGCTGTTATTGAGGAGTCTCATTTATTCCAAAATTTTCTGTGTGTTCTATAGAAGTAGAGTTTAAGCAGCACACATCATAAATCTGAAATATTCTTCATTTCAGTCTTCACCATGGCCTTGGATCTAACCAACTCCCTTTTATCTTGAATGAAAACTTTATCAGACTGATATATTTGAATAGATATTCACACTCATGGCTAAGGAAGATGTGGCTAAGTCCTCCCTAGAAGAATTTAATACAATATATTGTGGGTAAAAGCAGCCTGCAGTCTTTCAGAGTTTGAAAGAAGAAGAACCTTTCAGCTTTAGAATAGTTTTATTTCAGCAACACTCTTCATATAGCATCACTCACGATCTGTGGCATCCTCTTCAGTTCTGCTATTGTCCCCCTTCCACCAAGGGATAAAAGGATGAAAATGGAAGTTTGCCATAAGTAGGAAGGGAGTATGTTGTGATTTTTTATATTAATTCTGTCTTAATCTGTAGCACCAAAAGCCCCTGGTTTTGTAGTTTTGGTGTGTTGTCTTTTTCTAAGAGGCAGAACAGTTCATCTCTCTTTCACTGAGGTAAAAAAAAAAGGAAAAAAAAAAAAAAAACTGGTATTTTTGTGTGGTTTGTTTGGTAGGCCCTTAAATCATGTGTAAGACTGGATGTGAGTGTGGAGTTACTGGATATCGTTAAGTCTGTTACACAGAGTTTGCTAATTAAAAGTATGATACAGTAATATTGCATGAAGTCATTTGATAAATATAGAGTAGTCTAGTGCCTTTGCATTTTGAACAGGTGATCTTCAAAAATGTGTAAGCCATCTCCACATATTTTCCTGAATGTACAGTATCTCCAGGATTTTAATGGCATGGTTTTATTATTTTTGTCACTTCTGGGTTTTTTGGTTTTTTTGGGTTTTTTTTATTTAGTGGGTTTGTTTGTTATTTTTCTCATACTGTTTAACAAGGTTAATATTTAGAATATGTGTCTTTATTTGTGCAGTGGATTTGTAATTAAATATAATCAGACCATTTTCTATCTTGATGAAACTGAACTGCATACAGAATAGGAGAGGACAACAGCTACTCTTTCATTTTTCTGTAGCAATGACTATTATTATTAGTGGTGTAGTAGTTATCACTAAAACTGAGCTATGTTTCCTGGTTAATATACAACATATTTTTTCTGTGTTTCAATTGATATGTGTAAACAGTATAACAGCTTGAATATCCTAAGAGTAACGTTTAGGGCCTTTGTTCTCAGAGACGGTTAATGAGCTGAAATATGGGTCTCTCAGGTTAAAATATTGATTCTGCTTTCCAAAGTGGGGGAAGTACTTCTATGCATAAAAAAGTCAGACATGTCATGAAAGTGCCTGAAGACCTTTTTTTAGAATAACGTTGCAGGTGTTCTAGCAGCATAACAAGAAAGAAAATATCTATAAAACCACAATACTTATTACAGGAAAGTAAAAAGTAACTTTCTAAAAAATCTGAACTGGTCCCCAGTTTGCAACAAAGCAGACACAGCCACCAAGACAAGTGAAAAATCTGCCCACTGTGCATCTGCTTTATCTATTTGAAATGAGCAGGCATACATGAAGCATGTAGGTATAGATAGAAAAGGAATGGAGAATAACAGACATGAATTTATTCTTTCATCTTATTCTAATTAACCTAGTTTAAAATGTAGAAGAATGTATTCCCTAAAAAATTCAGTGTAGCACGCACCAACTTCCTGAATCTCTCTATGTAGCTGTGTAACCATGTGAAATTAAGCTTCCTACAGTTTTCTATTCACTTGTGAGATAATGTGAAGATTTCCTCATCCTGCCCACACCCCTTTTTTTTCTTCTTCTGTTGATTAATGACAGGAGAAAAGGATGATCTGTGGGGAAGATGGATGCCTTTAGCCACAGCTGGCCGCTTTTCCAAGGAAAATTTCTTGAGTTCATGTTTCCTTTACAAAGCCTGACTAGTGGGACACCCTTAGTTTTCTCAGCATGCTTCAAATGCATTCTGTGCCAGTGAAATCTCATTGTTATTAAGTATATCTGATGTGTTTACATTGTGCACTTATCCCATTTTTGCTTTGTGTACTCTTTGCTTGAGCTACAAGAAGAATGATCTGTGTTAACAGGATAATTTGCAGATGTGTTTTTAGTTTTGCAAGGTGTTACTGTGCTTTTCTGTTACTGCTGAGTTAGGCAGTGGGATGGGTAGTATTCCTTTTCTAATGTAGTCAGAGTAAATTGAGATATGGATTTTATTACCTGCAAGTATAAGAGGCTTTTATGATAGATTCCTTAAAATTAAGTACTATACACAATTATAAAGCATCAGGCCTTCAGAAAACCAAACAAGAACTAGAAAGAGATTTTCTTCTGAATTGAATCTGGTGTCATACCCATCTAGTCAGTGAAATTCTGCTGGTGTAAAATAAATGCAGACTTATTTTTTCCAGCTTGTCTGCTAAACACTGCACTTTTTTAAAGTTTCAGAATTAACAGGCTGATAATCTGGGCAAGAGCAGTAAAGTGCAGTGGTAATTAACTGCAACAAAAGTGATTTCCCAAAGCTTTGCTTGCTTTCTTGTCTTTATCTGTTTCTGCAGAGAAATCTTGAAAAAGGAACTAGAGCGAAAATAGAACTTGTGAAGTAAACTTTGAGTTGAGTTTATGTGTTTGGCTTATTGCAGAAACACTCTTGGGTGCAGTTTGTCATTGCTACAGGTATCTTGCACATCTGCCATAAATGGAGATCCAACCAGAGCAGCACATAGGACTGGGTTTTGCTCATCAGAAGAATAGTTCTTCTTAAATCCAGTTACCAAGAAATTCCACACTGGCAACTTACTGAATTAAAGGGCTTTTCTACAGTGTGAAGGTGACAGTCTGAGGATGTACTAGTATTTGGTACTGTCCTCATTTACTTTGTCCTTATTAGAGGCTGAGCTCCAAACCATAGAAATATCCCTCAAGTGGCTTAATAAAAGACTAGTGATAATCTGAGGCAGATGATTTATAATTCCTCTTTCTCAGACCAGAGGAGAGATACCATAAAGAAAGACCTTGTAAATACTCAGATGCTGGGGAAAACTGAAGTTCCATATTTTGTGGATTTTAGTGCACATAGCAGTATCTTTAAAAAGCTGACTGTGAAACACATTTCAGATTTTACACCACAGCAGCAAAACTGCCATTCAAGGCCCTGTAGTTCTTGCAATTTCCTTTTAAGTGAGAGAAGCACTGCCACTGAATTTAATTGCTCTGATTTATAGCTCTTGGACCTTCCAGACACACTTTTCTTTCAAGTAAGCTTTCTTTTTTTTATTTTTTTTTTCTTATTTTCACTGGATCTTTAACATTTTCCCTTTGAGTCTGTGAGGCACTGGGTGTCTTCTGGGAAAAGCTAAATGCTTTTAACTCTGAGGGACTTTTCTGGATGTTGGATACACTCGGCACATCACAGGAGAGTGTCCCTCAAAGTTCCCTTTGATTCTGCAGAGTGGATAAGGAACAGCAATCATGGTGCATGTAAACCAAGAGATTACTCACACTGGGAGCAACATTTTACAGGGAAAAACTGTAGTTTACATTATAATCCCTGCAATCTTTTCTAAGTTTTTCAAACAACTCTCTCCCTGGACAGCTGATAATGCTATATCTTCATAATACACCCTGGCAATACACAGCCACAGAATGTCATGGAAGTAAATGGCTTTAATCAGTAACTTGCTTAGTGCCTTATTTTCAGTTTTCCCAGGAGACACTCCTAGACTTCAAAGTGTACAATACATACAAATTGTGTTTTTCCTTTGCAGAGCACCTTATTTTCATTAGGGATCCTTTTTTTTTTTTTCTTACCTTGCACTAAAGGATCTGTGTCACTAATTGGGCCAGTAATTTCTTGTCATATCATGCTAAGTAATGTATTTGTTATGTGGTACTCAATGGCTTCTTCAATTGTTTATTACACTTTGGGCAAATTGAGCAATTAAGTGCAACATTAATTTTTAATTGAGAAAAAAAGGTGGAGGAAGAAATATTCAGACGGTGTATTGGGGAAATTTAAATTTCCCATTACCTCATCAAAATGCCAGTACTTTATATATATGCAGAAAAATTCATCCTGCTCTTTATAAATCTGAAACAGCCAAGAGAAAAGCTGTTATTTTATTGGAACAAATATGGGAAACATTCTGTCCTTGTTAGAAATTGCCTTGTTCAATTGTCTTGCAAAGCTTGCAAAGCTGTTTTTAATTCAAAAATTAATTTCTAATGGTCTCCTGCCATAGTGAGCACTAACAGTAAACTGGTTGGTTCAGGAAACACCACTGCCATTTGACATTCATAATTCTGCATGTAATTCTTTTCCTTTTTAAAAATTAATGAATTTACTAAGGATTAACTGATCGTGAAAAGCAGGGATTTATTTCCTTCCCGTCTGCTCATTGCAAGTGACTTGACTCTATTGGAAATCAATATTTGTGGTGTACCTGCATATCTCTACCTGTAATTTGCTCCTCTTGCATGTATGCATATACATGGAAAGAAATGCATTCTTTTCTGATATAAATATGTCAGTTTTTTACATGGCAGCAGGATTTTTGCTATGTTTGTCTGCATCGTGTTTTACCATGCACTCATTGTTTTGATTTTCTTTATCTTTCAGCTTATTCTTACATTTAGCCTCTGAATAGTTTAGGTTTGCTCTGAGTATTTTCCCCAGATGATCCTATGGGTTTCGTATGCTGGTGTGAAAATTCTCACAAGCATGGTAGAACTGAACAAGTTCTTGAGCAAGCAAAAGGGACATGAGGAAATGGGGGCATGATTTACTTTAAAAGCAAGAGGAATTCTTAGAATGACCAATTAGGCAAAAAACCCCACAAAATATGTTTGGTGTCAGTGTAAATTTTTTGCACATCAACATAATGTGTTTAATATTCTGTTCGACCTTTTTTACCTAACCTTTCACAACTCTTTCAACCCAGTAAAATAATCAATCATCTTTTTTTTTCCTGACTAATAATATTCATTGAATTGACACAAAATTATAAACTGTACAGCCTCAAGTCTGAAAATTTTCTTGCATTTAATGTGAATTTTCAATTTGTTGAAAATATTCCCAGCACACCTCACTGCTGGGTTCTGATGGCTTGATATTTTGACTGGAATTTGGACTTAATACCAGATTCCTTGTAGAGATAGAGAAGTAGAATACAAACAAATTTAATTATTTCCCTAAGTCTGGATTGAAACAAAAACTGAACATTCAAGCTGTAGCAGATTAAAACAGAGTCCTTGCCAAGTGCTCTTAGTCATGAAAAAATTCTTTATTTCCTTGCACAACACTTCGGCAGTGAGTAAGTGCTTCTCTTTGTGCAAACCTAAGCGGCAAAGTTGGCTTTGTGCTAATCCAACCCACGTGTCAAACAGTAAATGTTACATTTTTGAACTTGAATTGGTAGTTAACCTGGGTTTGAGACACAGCTGTTGTATGTTTAGCCAGATCAGTGGGAAAAAATTTAATACAACCATAATTTTATGCATAGCAATGTCCACAAGATTCACTCATGTTGCATGCCCTGTATAGATTCTGGGATACAATTTTATCTTCATTGTCAACACAAAAAAAAAAACAATTTAAAAAGTCATTTTATTTGTTAAAGGGCGTCTGGCTTGGAATATGTGATGTCAGCAAAACTCTCTGGACGAGACTGAAATTATAGCTAGAGCATCTCAAATAGCTCTTCTGTTTCCAGTTGTATCATAGTCTCAAATTGTTTGTTTCCTGCAATCATCAGGACACAAATCAATTTATTGGAGGGGACAGTACTCTAGCTTCTCTGGACTTGCATAAATTATGGCTGGAGTTATAGAGCCCAAATACTTTGGGAGACAAACTGAACACAAACACGGTGAGCAAGCACTTCGCATCACTCCTGGTGTTTGTAGGACAGCATGGGTTTGTTGCAGGTGTAAATTGTGGTGACCTATGGTGACGATGAGGCAAGTGTCTGGATGTCACTGCAGGAGAAGCTGGAGGACAGGGAGGGCCAGCTGGCATGGAATGCACCGTCTGGCTGAGCAGGGAACCACGCGGGGAATCCTCCTCCTCACACCGTTCAGGGCTGCCTGAGTCAGATCCTGGGAACAAATCACCTTCCTGGTAAAAATGAAAAGTGTCACTGATGTAATGGAAGGCTCAAAAAACCCCAAATGTTGGAATGACCTTCCTGTAAGTCTTCTGCCCAACAGGCCAGCAGGATTTTTTCCAAGATGATAATTTCTAATCTCCCTTCCCTACTGGATCACTCCTGAAATGCCAGGCAAAAGGAATGATTCACAAATTACCTTTTTCTTCCCAGCAAGGAAATAAGTGCACACTTCAGTTGTAATAGATAACTGAAAATGCTAGAGAAACCTTGGCTATTTCCCCCTTTGTCTGCTTTTACTCAAGTATCACTCTCGTTCCTGCTGTCACACCTTGGGTGGGTGCTATATCCATGTTCCACATTGAGAAGCTTGGTTAGGAGTTGTTCAGATATGATTCTTTACTTTTTTTGTAATCATCCTTTTTATGAAACCTAAGTGGCAAAAACACTGAAAGCATGAAGACAGCATGTTATCTAATAAACACAATATTCTAAAATCTCATACTAAGACGTAAATGTTAAGTGAAGGAGCTGCAACTTCTATTCTTGCCCTCCATGCTGAATTTAATCTTACAGGAAAAGATGAGGTTAGATAATATCCAGGCAATTTTTACAATTCCATATACCACAGTGTCATGATGAAAAAGTAAAAAAGGAAAGTCTTTATTGATTTAGATCTAATTTAAAAATAGTGCAGCAACATTATCTCAGGGTTTCTTTATGCTGATGTCAAAAATGTAAACCATACCTTCAGAGTACATATGTGAAAACCTAAAAACAATTCTGAAGTGAATTGTAATTTTTAATCTTGTTTCTAAAAACAAGCTGTAAAATCTGAGCATCTCTGTAGGAGGAAATGTTTTTCAAGCTTTAGAGCACCTTTGCTGACAGCAGCATGGTGGAAGGATATAATATAGTGACTGCTCTCATGTCAACTCTCCTCTGTAGAATTTTAAACCAAATGTTTTATTAAAAAGTACAGTGAATCTTTTATTGTTTTGCCATTCTACCAGTTAGGAGATCCCCTTAGAGCCCGTGAAAAGTTTTTGTAAGCAATGAGTTTGCTATTTGCCTTAATAGCGAACACCCATAACTAACTTAAATCAGCATATGAGTTCCAAGGTCACCACTGCCATGGAGTTGTCTTTGCTCACATTCTGCTTTTGTTAAGGTGTCATCACATCCTATTGATCTTTCTCTGTCTGTACTTTAAGTCTCAAAAGCCAGGAGGAAGGCAGCATAGGCATCTTTTAAAGATGTAAGAAGATATTCTGGCCCCTTCCTTTACGATAAACATGGGTAGGTAAAACAATGGGACAGATCATCAAATGGTGTAGCAGAACGAAGCTGCAGTTAGGTACACTTAAAAGTTCTAAGCATAGCTTTAAAAAAGGCTGAATTTGAATGAAAATATTTTTTGTGTAGTCAAAAATGTTGGGCTTCAAGTCCTGAGTTCAATTTTATCTTTATTCCCACAGTGTCTCCTTCTAGCGAATATGGGTCAAGTTAGGGGTATTAGCAAAAGGCAAATGTGAATTTCCTTCAGTCACATAAACTGAGCTAAAAGGTTTCTCTTTTTCTTTTTGTTTCAGTACAGCATCAAGCAAAAGGAAATCATGTTAGGCGCCATAAGAAATCATGTTAGGTGCCGTAAAAATAAAAATTTAAATAAAAATGCAAAATGAAATCAGTCCTTTCCCCAGTTTTTCTAACTGTCTCCTTAGACTTTTCTGGTTCAATTATACATGGCCCAGTGTTGATTTCACAATTGCCATCGAGCTGCAAAACACAAAATTATGCCTAAGCTAAGATGGTTTTAGTCTGCTTCAATTATCCGAAGAAGAATAAAATGCTACAACTGATACTGATAATTTAGTTGTTTCAGGGCAATATACATTTCTGGAGATATGAAAAAAATATTACAGGAAAATTTAATGGGTCCTTCCAAGTAGGATCATGTTGTCCTCTTTTACTTTCCCAGAATTTATTTTTTCATTCTTTTCATCCTATAATTCTGGAACATTATGGTTTTCATTTGCTCTTTGTCATCCTGATCCCTGTTGGGGCTCTGAAGGTCATCTAGACCAACCTCCATTCCCAGAAGTTACCTTTTGTAGATAGATAGATAGACAGATTAAATTGATATTTTTGGAAGTAAAATGAACAAAATACCAAATATTATTATTTTTCTGATAGGTTTTATTGTTTCTGTTTGTTTAGAGTTTCAAAATCTTTCCACTTTTGCTTAAATCATTAATTTAGCCAGACCTAACTGTGTTTGTCATATTACACATGTGTTGGGAAAAGAAAGAAGAAAATACAGGGAAATAAAATGTTTTCTTAAAAAGAGCAAAATGAACTCTTGCAAGGAGATCTAGAAGGTATTTTCAAAATTCTGAAATTACATTAGAAATTCTTACAGCAATGACCATTTCCAAAGAAAAGGTTGGGGTTTTTCACAACCATCACGCTTTCCATAGATTTGTTATGTCAGGTTTTTGGGTGAAGTCTGCTTTATTTTCCCATGACATATGTTGGCCCATGGTCATAGTTTCTTTCCTGAATAAGTCCAGCCTGAGAGGAGGAAGACAATACTTTGTTGCAGGTATTTTGTTTTCCATTATCCTTTAGGTAAATTATTCCCTTCCTCTCAGTTCCCTCTTTATTGTGTCCTGAAACAGTCACTCTTCTGATAATGCTGTCTGGAGAAATACTTCTGCAGTTTGCTTTGACCTTTTTGCACTTTCTCATATTTTTTCATTAGTCTCAACCCATTTAAAACTAACTAAGCTTGACTCTTCAAATGAAAACTGGCCAAAATCTCTTTGGGAATTGTTGAGCCTTTAAGAGCCTAAAAAAAT
This sequence comes from Rhipidura dahli, assembly GCA_013399225.1. NCBI lineage: Eukaryota > Metazoa > Chordata > Aves > Passeriformes > Rhipiduridae > Rhipidura > Rhipidura dahli. Next base: position 879,472 of record VXAC01002371.1, on the reverse strand, counting down.
CCATGTGTATGTCTGGGAGTGAACTAATTGGACAAAAAGGGTTTCAGGGGCTGTTGCTATGACAGACAAAATATTCAATAATTTCTTCTTTACAGAAATGGAATCTATGAATCTTGAAAGAAGGAGGATTGAGTCTAGAAGAGATTTTGTAAATTATTTCACATATGTGAAGACAGCTGACAGGCTTCCCTCTGTATTGCTATTTTTCCCAGTCTGTTTATCCAAAACCCACATTACAAACTTTTAGGGTCATTTGAGTGAAAATTGTTCCTCCTGAGACTGATTCCATCTTTTAGCCTGTTTTGCTTTATACAGGCACCTTTCTCCATTATGTCCACTTTCATTATTATTGCTACTAGTTTATTTATATGTAGGAAAATTAGCAGTGCACAATATGGAAAACTTCATCTTTCTGTAGTAGATTACTGAAACATCAGAAAAAGTTATGCTAAGTCAAAGGAAAAAAAAATAGTGGATTTCAGTCCTTTTCACTGTGTGGATTTAATTCCAATAGGATTAATAAAAGTATAAATTATAATGTACATAAATACACTCCCCTGGCAATAAGTTACATGATGATGGGTTGGCTATAAGACCAAGAAAACAGGTTAGCTTAAACAAGTTGATTTCCTTAGACTGATTTAGAAATTCCATTTTGCACTAGCAATTTGAAATTGCCAAAGAAGTTTAAAAAAAGGAGATTTTTATAGTGCACAGATTATTGTCAACACTGAGAAGAGAGTAAAGTACCATGTGGACAAGTCCAGAACAAATGATCTCTGCAACAACTTGTTCAAAAAACTATCAAGATGAATATTTTTGAAGCTGAAGGTCTATTTTTAAGATGGTTGAAATAGGAAAATTACACTGATTGTCAGTTATCTGGAATTGTTGCCAATCTTTTGGGTGATTGTAGTTGGCACTATTAAATGTAGTGAAGCTTTTCTGTTCCCTGTTCCTGTTGTGACACGAATGACAATGTATTGCCTCTGTGAATAATAGGGTGCTAGTCTGATTTAACTGGCTTCTGAAGAGACTTCTGTCTGCAGCCCACACGGGAAAAGACAGGGAGGTGGCAGTGGAAGTGTCTGTCTTCCACCTGCCATGCCCTCCTCTATCTTACCACATGTGTGAACCAGAAATAGAGCACTTTATTTTGTATAGCCCCTTGCAAATTAAATTTATGGTGAAGTTGACTAAAAACAATTGTTTAAGAAAACCAGATTTTTTTTTTGTTTCTGAACAAAAAAGCAGAGTATATTGGTATTTCTCTAAAAAGCTTAGAATGAACAGAGAAAGGTTTATACCTCACTTCAGTCCTGTGCACGCTGATTAATTTATTTCCATAGGAAACAAACACTTTTGCCACACAAATTAGTATAAATATTACTGATGTGGTGGTATTGTGCTGCTATATCAAGAACCAGTGTAGGAAGATTTTTCTAAGGTCAAAAATCCCTTGTAACTGAAGAAGTGCAGACTGCAGATTGAAAGAGTTGACTTCTTCCATCTACCAAAGTGAAGATGGAAGTTCAATCACTGAAGTTGCTCTTTGGAGTGATTTCATAAAAAGCATGTGTTAAAATTGCCTGTGTAGGATTCAGTACCTTGACAAGCAGTTTCTGTCTTTGTTTTTTGAAAAATCACATAATGCATCCAGCTCTGAAGCCCCCAGCACAGGAAGAATATTGATCTGCTGGAGTGAGTCCAGAGGAGGGATCCCAAGTTGATTAGGGGGATGGAGCAATTCCCCTGCAAGGAAAGGCTGAGAGAATCTGGTAAAAAAAAAAGGTTTTGGGGTGACCTAATTGCAGCCTTCCAATACATAAAGGGAACCTACAAGAGAGATAGAGAGAAACTTTTTACAGGACAAGGGGGAATGGCTTCAAAGTGAAGGTCAGTCGGTTTAGGTCAGATATTAGGAGGAAGGTCTTCCCTGTGAGGGTGGTGAGACACTGGCCCAGGTTGCCCAGAGAATCTGGGGTGGTCCCATCCCTGGAAGTGTTCAAGGCCACATTGGATGGAGCTCTGAAAAACCTGGTCTAGTGGGAGTTGTCCCTGCCCATGACAGAGAGGTTGGAATAAGATGATCTTTAAGATCCCTTCAAACCATTCAGTGATTCTGTGGTCTGGAAAGGCAATACAGCCACATGTGCTAGGGAATTTAATTTTATATATACAGGCCATGGGGATTCAGGTAGACATAATATTTACCTTTATAGATCACTGATTAATTAGTATGTTGTACACTGATTTGAAAATAGCAATTATACTCTCCAGTAGCAGGAGGTACTCCACAGGAGCCAGTTCTGTCTCTGAGGTTCTGAAGCTCTAGAACTGTGATTTGGTGGGCTACAACCAGATTTTCAGAGTTGTTAAACTAGTCAGGCAAATCCTTCTTAATTTAGGGATCACTGCCTAGTTAGGCTGTAACAGCTCCTTGGGAACCATTACAGTCCTGGGTCCAGCTACCAGTGTTGGTGCCTTGCAGTCAGGCTGAGTATTTTTATTAATATTCTGGGTTTATCCTTACAAAAAGCAGTAGAGAGATAGTGCTTTCAGTTTTGTCCATTCTCCGGATTGTTTCTGCACACTAACTGATGTAGCTTTATTAAAGAAAAGAAACAAAGTCCTCCACACTCCAAAGTTAACCTGAACATAATCTAGGCTGAAGCAGATCTGTTTTCCTGCTACTTGGAAGTATTGCACATGAGTAGAAAGTAGTTCTTCTCTGGGACTACGTGCTGAGGTTTGCCTGTTCTGCATAGCAAAAGCATTTGTTGAGAATATAGAATTCATATTTTGTGCTAACCTACTTGTAGGACATTGCTTTTAAAAGGGAGGTTGTTCAATATATGTGAGTCAAAGTCTGTCAAAATGCAGCTTTTTAAACTTCCTAAATGATGTGAGTGAGGAAGAGTTCCCCTATGTGAAAATAACCAAGTAAGCTACTTAATTCATATTTGTTGCAGAATGATAGGAGCCCAGAAGAACATCAGAAATTCTGATTTCAGTTTGCTGCTCTGTATTTAGAGCTGCACTTCGGTTTTGTTACAGTGGGGTTAGTTGTATGAATAGTGGTTCATCAGTGTGAGCATGAGGAAATCACACCAAGACCCTAGTGCTGTAATCTGAGTTTATGAAAAGGGATCACCAAAGTACAACTAGGCATTTGATAAATTATTCAGAGCAGAAGGAGAAGCTTTAAGCTGCTTGTTGTGCTTTATATCTTTGCAGCAACTGTTGCACAAACTTCATGTGACACAAATGGGTGCAAGTGTGAGAAGGAGTTTCTCTTTGGTGGTTTATGCATCTCCTTTGTGTGATACAAATAAGAATTGCTCAGAACATAGAATGATATCATGGAATCACAGTATTGTTTGGATCAGAAGTGACCTTAAAGATCATCTGTGTCCAAATCCTCTGCCGTGGGCAGGGACACCTTCCACTAGACCAGGTTGCTCAGGGCCCCATCCCACCTGGCCTTGAACACTTCCAGGGCTGGGGCATCCACAACAGCCTGTAGATGTGCCTCACCACCCTCAAAGTAATGAATTTTTTCCTAATATCTGATAAATCTACCCTCTTCTAGTTTAAGGCCATTCCCCTTTGTCCTGTCACTGCATGCCCTTATCAAAATGTCCCCTCTAGCTTTCTTGTAGGTCCCTTTAGGTACTGGAACATTCTGAAAGGTCTCCCCAAATCTTCTCAAGTCTGAACAACCCCAGATTTCTCAGCCTACCTTCACATGAGAGGTGCTCCAGACCTCTGGTCATCATCACAGCCCTCCTCTGGACTTGCTACTCTGGACTTCAAAGTCCATATCCTTCCTCTGCTTGGGAGCCCCAGTGCTGCATGCAGAACTCTGGAAACAGCTGCTTACATAGTTGTGGGAAAATGATGTGCTGTACTTGGTTCTCTAAAAAGCTGTGAATCAACAGAGAAAGGTTTAAGCCTCACTTCAGTCCTGTACACACTGATTAATTTATTTCCATGAAAAACAAACACTTTGACCACTGAAATTAGTGAAAGTTTTCTTTTCTCCTTTTTGTGGTTTTTTTTTTTTTTTTTTTTAAGATTTGTGTTTAACTAGAGCAGTTGAATACACTGCTCAGAGTACAATCATAATCACAACGATGACTCAATCTCACTGTGTTATGTGGCAAGTGCAGGGTAGGCTCCACATAAAATACATTCCAGGGGTTTGGAGGTATCTTTTAATCCAGCCTGGAGCATTGTGCCACTGAAGCCAGCTCTGCAGATTTATGAATCGTGGGTCATTACCAACCAGTTCAGCTTCTTCAGTGCACATCAGCTGATGAGGGCTGAGCACAGCTGCAGAGCTTTGTAGTGGCGTGGACAGGGATGAGGACATGACCTAGACACATGGAAATTTCTCCCAGGAAGGGATGCATGGTGCTTCTCTTCAACAGCACTTTTTAAAATATTTGCAGTTGCTTTAAATTCTATTCAGTCTCTGCACTGAGGATTCATATAACACCCAGGCTGACATTATGTACAGGCATGACTATTATCATAGGATTATAATTTCTCCTAGTGAATAATTTCTCAACATCAATGAGCATAGTAATTTCTTAGTTCCTCTTTTTCTGGAGCCAAGCAAAACTCTCAAGAGCCATATTAATTTCTAGAATAAAAAGAAACCATTTCCAGTGTCTTTTATGGACATATGCTCCACATGCTCAGAATTTCATACAGATTATTAATTGTTTTTAAAATCTTGATTTCTTATTCCATTGCCTTCTTTCAAAGAGTTATGGATTTTATCTTAACTGTCCTTGTATCCAGTTTTATTTCCCATGTGCTATGTTTCCACTGGCTTTTAGTTTATACTCACACATTTCTGGAGACTTCTCTATTGCATAATTTACGATTTATAAAGAGGTTCTTCAGTTAAAATAGAGGAATTTGAAACATTAATATTTGGAATTATAGCATTAGAGTGGTTGTTAGAGTTTCTCAGACTACAGGCTTAACACTTTTTTGTATAGGTGCAACATTTTTTGAGACTTTTTAGGGGTACTATCTGTAGCTTTAAAAATAATGTACTGGAAATGCTGTGAGTCCTGAGCTCTTAAATCAACATCACTGTCAGCACAGTCTGAGGCAATATTGCACTGGAGGCATGTCTGTGAGTTGAACTGGGGAAGAGAACTTTGAACAGTGGAAAGCAGATTTATCCAATGTGGGATCCTCTGAGGGCCCCAGGAATGTAATTTATGAATGGAGTATGTGCATGAGATGTAGGGAAGTTTTGAGTTGCTTCTGTCAGATTGTTCCTTTGATTAATGTTATCCAAATGAAGAATTACTTCATTTTAGAATTTGAACAGACATTTTATGAAATGTACTTATTTCAGAAATAAAATAATAGTGATGCTTAAGATACAATTCAGAGCTTTTGAAGCTTAGGGCATGAATTCATTTTTTTCATCTGGAATTATGTTTTTCTTCATTCTCAGTTCACCAACAATTTGCACCTTTTTTTTCTTTTCAGTGGATAGATTAAAAATCCATTACAGTGTCCTCCTATTAATATCTATGCCTGACACTCAGCTTCCAAGCCTATGACTTTGGTTAAACAACCTAATAAATTAGTCTTGAGTATTAGTGTCTAATTGTTGAAACAGAAGTGGTGAGGTCAAGTATCCAGTGCCTTTCTCCTTCTGTAGTTGTTCGAAGCAGTGCAACACAGCCTGACACCTCTGCCAGCACTTCACACCCTCTTGCTCACATATAAATGACTGAACAGAGAGCAAAGCAATGGAAAATCAAGCTTTATCTTTTAAGTATGAACGGTAACAGGTTACAGAAAACCCAAACCACGAGCTGCACAATGCACTGGGGGAACAAAATTCTGGGGAAAATATTGTGGCACTTTATAAGAGGTTATAAATTGTGTCAGTAATTACATACATTTATCTAACAAATTTTGAAAATATGTATAGGGACCAAATTTGATGGTGTGCAAATAAAAAATGTTTGGTTCTGATGTGCATCTTGAGAGGAAAGGCAATCAAGGAAACCAGTCACTTATATTCTTTAGATTAATTAAATACTTTAAAAATAAGATTGATACAACTCATATAAAACCTACATCCTTTTAAATCAATTTGAATCCCCCAAATCTAGCCATTATCTCTTAGTAAAGAAGAATTTTATCGAAAAAATGTACACATCCCTTGTTTAGAAAATAAGGACTAGAAAGTGAAGCTTGTTAGGGAAGCAAGAAGGATGCTCTATTTCCCTTCTTCTGACCTGATTGATATTCTATTTTCTGTCTCCTGACATGTTTTCTATAATGCAGACCACAGAAAAATAGCTGGCAACGTGTCTTGATTTTCTTCCAGCCTTCAGACTTCAAATGCAGAAAAAATGTCTACTAATTTCTATTTCAGTGTTGCCATAGATACAGTTTCTATGATGTTTTTATTTTTTCACTTCTGTCTACCCCTCTGTCTGTCTGTAGATCTGTCTTTCATCTTGCTAGCTAACAGCTTTTATTCTTTAGTCTTTACTTTCCATGCCTTCCAGCTATTCCCCAGCATCCATTCCACTTGCTTAATTTGATCAGGTGTTAATATTTTCCTTTCTTTTGTGTTTTTTGGTTAATTTGTTATGGGTTTATGTTTGTTTTGTTTTGTTTTGCAATTCAGAATCCTCATTCTTGATGTTCTGGTCAATACTTGAATCCTGTAATACCCCACACGTGGTGTCCAACGTATCTTGTTGGGCTTTGAAATACTCTTTCTTTCTCCTACTGAAACTCACAGTAATTAACTTTGCTTCACATACTGTAAAAAAGGAATGCCTACAGGTCCCCCTTCCCCCTCTTTTCTCAGGCTGTGCTGGATTTCTCTTTGGTTCTGTTTGCAGTGTATTACACTTTCTCTCACACTGCACTTTCCCCATTTTTTGTTTATCCCAGACCCTCTTCCCTTGGATTTTTTTTTCCTGTTTATATTAAATACAAACAGCAGCAGCAGCATCTCAGGATGCACTGTGTGTATAGGTTTAATGTACCTACTCATCTGCAGTCATTCATCACTGCTGTTGGATCTCTTTTTCAACTGCCAAGAGCAAGACAGTTCAGTGATGTACTGAAACTGGATGCTAACTGCTGCTGGTGAAAAACGTTTCATCCTTATTCATTAACCGAAAAAAAAAAATTATTAAGATGTTATTACTCCTTCTTAGCATGCAGGTGGGCATTTAATTCCTAATGCACGATGTGAAATTTCTAATCTCCTGATCTAGTAGAAATAAGGCAGATCATGAAAGTAGAGCACCTGTGGTTTTCCATGAAAGTTACACCCTTCCCTCTAGGAACACAGACTGGGCCTATGAATATCTTGGCAATACTCGCAGTCTTAACTTTGGAGCTCTGATTTATAGGCCCAATTCACAGCTTTGGAGTCCCTTTATATATTTCCTGGACATAGTCCAAATTGCAGATGCTCTGAATAATCTTCTGTGGAGAGTGAAATTTCTTCTTTGGACTGTTTATGATCCTACACGGATCACTTGACTTTGATGCCTGGAATTAGCTGCTGCCCTCTGCTTTCTTATGCACATTTCATCATGTGGCATTCTCCCTTTTAGGAAAGACAGAGGCTGATTCTCCTTAAATAATAGTTGTCATCAATTTTAATAGGACTGTGCTCAATGCAAATGTGTCTCTAGAGACATTCTACCTTCTTTGAAGTTGGGCAAATATGATAATTCACTTTTACTACCAAAAGACACTTTTGTTGTGTTGTTTTCTTTTTGTTTGTTTACCAGCAAGCTTTTTTCCTACCTGTTCTTCTGTCCTATTGGGCATTTTTTCTGGAATTCTCCCTCATCACGAAGGTAGTCTCATGTACCATCTTACTCCTGGTCAAATATTTGTCTCCTGGCTTTTTTATTGAAGCGGTGATTTAGCTTAGGTAAAATCGGGTTGGTACAAATCCAAGATTGATGTGGCTTGAGGACGAGATTGATCAGTAGCTTGCTTCCCGTGCTGTCGATTACCTGTGCATGGACTGAAAGGAAAAATGCTTGCAAATCAATCAGAGCTACAGAACTTTACAAACTACTTTGAAAGAACTAATTCGTAGTTGAAGTTTCAGAGCTCCAAAGTTAATGGTAAGCCTCACACTGTACAAACTCGGGGCTGATGTAAAGTAAATCGTTTTCGTGTCTCCTTTTACAGGTTTTCTGCCTTTAGTGCCTGTCTGCATCTGATGATCAGTTAACAAAGCCTAGATAATTATTTATCACAACTTGTAGTTGCTATAATTGTCTTTTATCAACTAATTGGGAATTTCTCCTTCTCTGCCGATTGTCCTCTGAACTGCTCCTCCTCTCCCACCTGTGTTAGCAGAGAAAATCATCCCCACCTCATGCAGCTGAACCTGTTGGCAGTGTCCTTGCCTGCTTTTAAGCAGAGTAAATAGCTCTGGGATTTACTGAGGAAGTGTGAATCGTCTCATCTGGAACAAGCATCTGAACTTTAGGCATTGTGCTTAAGCTAGCCACAGGCAGCCAGGCATCCCAGGGAGGAATTCTTTCCATTGCCAGTTAGCTCTTTAGGAAAGAGCTAAGGCAACAAAGGGAGACACAGTTGGAGATGTGTTTCCACATCTTACCTCCGACAGGGCAGTTTCATCTCAGCTTCATTCTGTTGTGCCTGTGTCTACCCTGGGGAGGTAGCACAGGATATACCACCCCTTCCAAGTGGTGCTCCCGGCTTTACAGTTTCGGAGGCAAACTCTTCTTGTTTAAGTGTGGTTGTTTCTCTTCAGTTGTCTTCAGGTGAGTTAGTCCTAATTTACTTTGGTGTTTGTGAGTAAAAAAGCAGTCTCTGGGATCAATACTTTTGCTTTGAATGCATTTACTTTTGTCATATTAACTTAATAAAAAGAAAATAGGCAGAAATGAAAAGACCTCTTAAATGGTATTTGCTAATACTTCAGAAACTGGGATGTGTGTACAGTATTGCTTTTTTTTTTTTTGTTTTTTTTTTTTTTTTTGTTTTTTTTTTTTTGTTTTTTTTTTGTTTTAGTACTAAATGGGAAACCTGACTTCTAAGCAACTAGAGGCTATAGACGCTATTTTTTTCCTAATCCTCTATTACTGACCTTGTAATAAGGCCTATTAAGAAAGAGTCAATGTTGATCACTTTAACCACAGTAACAATTTATGAGGCTATTATCTCACATAATCTAAATAGGCAGTGTTATTGTGCACTTTATGCTACAGTTCTGCTTTTGAGCTCAGTAAACGACTGGCTGCATTATTACCAAGTATTTCTATAGAAGCCCTAAGTGTAGTTAATGTTTCTGTGGTGGAGAATCTGATAGCATCGAGACCAGTACAAACGTAGAAAAAGCCATAGAATAAAGAACTTAGACGATTACAGGGAAGGCTGGACCTGTTTGAATAGCAGAGGGATGGTGATTAACAGTCTCGGTGTCCTGAAACACATCCATAGTAATCTCCAGCAAGATCCATTCGGATCCAGGTGTCCTCCAATCATTACAAAGTGAGTGGTAGCTTGAAACCCTGGCTGTCTCTTCCTGAGCTGTAACAGAGCCTGGAGACACAAGGTGGGAATTCTCTGGCTCGTCTTTCCCACTGTGCTGATTTTAGTGAAAACATTCAAATCTTCACCTTTCTGTCCTGATTTCCTTCTCTAGCTCCTAATAGTGACAGTCGTGTTTTCCTCCTGCCAGTTTGTCCTTGATTTCTTCCCCACCCCTTATTTCTCTACATGCTAAAGTCATATTTTGATTCCTTGGTATCATGCTTGTCATGTGGTCTGCTTGCTGTATCTTCCTGTTACAACATTATTTTTCCTCCAGCTAGATATCTGATTAGTATTCACCATTTTAAAAAATGCTTCAGTTTTACTCTCCCTGTGGACTTTCCCTTAAGAGTGTTTACATCAGGCAAAGGATAGATTATTCTATCATGTTGTAAAATCCTAATAATACCAATAAATGCCTCTAATGGAATGAATTCTGTCCCTTTTTTACTAGACTACCATTGAGTAGGTGTCCCTCAGCAGTGGGTTTATTACAAATGAAAATCCAAATTAAAAAAAAGGGGAGGAAAAGAAATAAAGCTAGCTGTATACTTTAGAAAATTAGAAACATCAGAGTCTATCAATCTAGAATCTGCTTGCAGTTTCCAATTGCTCTGCTGGCAATAATGGGGTTACAGCAGTGTGAAAACCGAATCAATAAAATCAACCACACGCCCTCTGAGTCGTGGAGCATATTGCACGGCATAGGATATGCCCTTTATATTTCTCTTAATAAAACCAAGCCACTTTAGATGCAGTATAGAAAGGAGCCAGAAAATACAGTGGCTGTTTCTGTCTCAAAGAGCATGACTGACAATTGCTGCTTGTATTTTGCTTGGAGTGTAGAACTGTTGAGAATTAGCAGTAGTCATGATAGGTTTCATTTATATCCACTTCGTGTTTTACTTCCCAGCACAGCTGCAACATATGCTTTTTGGTCATCTTGACCTTGGAAATCTGTTGGAAGCAAACTTTGGCCTATAATGCAGTTAATTTGCTGCAGTGGATGTGCTGCTGGGAAGAAGTTACCCTGGTTTCTAATGGTGTGTCGGCTAAAGACTTGAGACTCTCAGGTCTCTGTGCATGCAGCCCTGCCCTCAAAATCCTTCCTGCCAGCTCTGTGCACATGCAGCTGTGAAAATTGGATATGGATTGTGGAGGAGTACATAATAAGGTGTTTATGGTGTCCTCAGAAAGACAGATGATACACGATATCCAGTCTGAGGTAACAGAGACAGAGCTACAGAAAGGTGGATAAATCTCTCCTGGCGTAACTGGCAGCTGCTGCTGGCAGGGCATCACAGGGATCAGCTCTGGAATTTAGCTGGTAGGTCCCAGATGCTCTGAGAGGGTTCACAAAGTGCTCATCTTTAAGTGCTTTGAGAACGGGCTGCATTACCTGACCTAGTCCTGTTTTCCACTCAGGCCAAGCTGCTTTTTTCTCCTTCCTTGTGTGTGATTGTTGGCTGCTGAAGGTAGAGAAGAAGGTCACACTGGCTGTTGTAGTTGCAGAGTTGGGCTTTTTGACAGTTGTCCAAAGGTCAAGCTGCTTGTTCTTTTACTGTCTGCTCCGCGTGCAAGTTAATAAATGAAACACACCGAGGCAAAAAATCCCAAAATATAATAGTTCAGAGTATCTTTTCAGATGAAATCACACTTTATTCCCTTATAAAACCTTGCACAGAAGAACACAAGGGAAACATACCTGCTTGATTTCTTTTGAAAATGCTTTCTTAAGGTTGCCAGTTTGGAAAGCAGCTGGAAGAAACAAGGGGAAACATTCATTGTTATACAGGATGTGACACCTAAAGTGTCTTCTTTAAGGGAGGGGCAAGTTCCTCAGTAGCTCTCCTCCCTCAGTGCAAGTTGCTACAGAAGGCAGTTTACTATATGCTGTCCAGAATTAATAAACTGAGTTATTGCTGAAGGATCGAGGTCACCACCTCAACTGAAGGGAAGACACATTGTCTTGCTCAAACAGAATGGTTTTTTTTCTGTGCAGGATCTGTATTTTGGCCAAGATACAGAGCTCATACTGACTCAGCACTTCAGATAATGAATCTTTTTCTGAAGCTGAGGTTTCTGCATATTAGTGACAGCACAGTATATTGAGGCTCAGACTGATAATGGTACTAAATAATCATCCCTTTTAAAACAGAAATTACTTTGATGAACATTGACATGAATATCAGTGTAAGTACAGGGTGTGCTTAGTACTATTTAACATGATCTTCATTTTGATAACCACTCTAATTAGGTAGGTTTTGTAGAAGCTGACAATCTCAAGTTATGTTTGCATTATTGCAGAACCTTGTGGATTCTGTTTATCTGAAGTTTTTTGACTTTCATCCTTCCTTTATCATTTTTGTCTTATACAATGATTTTAATCCCTTGAACAGATGAAACATCCAAAAAATGTGTGAGTGACACAGGTGCCAGGAGAAGAGTGCACTGACAGCTTAAGTCCATAGCACTCAGATAGGAGCCATCCAGGCTATTCCAGAGGAGGAAGAGGCATCAGCTGAGCTGCATCAACTTCCTGAAGCAGTGTACCACTAAGTCTGTTGGATGCTGACCTAGGGAAGAGGGATAACATAGAGATAACACAGTCTGGGATTTGAGGGATCCAGGCTTGTTTGACAGGCATTCAGAGGATTTGCATGTGGTTTGGCTGTGCTTAACAATTATGTCAATTTTGTCGTACAGAGCTAACAACAGCAGACTTTTCCAGCCACCAGCACAACAATTAGAGCAAGACTTGTTCTTTAGGTCCAACATCTTTTTAAGATGTGCTCCACATTTGCTCAAGCATAAAGAGGCTCACAGGGTAACTTTAACTGCTTCACAACATTTTCTTCCTTGGTTGTGCCCTCTTGTGATTCTCTTGTAAGTGTCAGATTCATCCCGTTGATGTTACTGTTGGAGGAGAGCAGTGTAATTCTAATCCAAAGCTTTTCTGTATCTTTCCTTTATTAGTGGCATGTTTCTATCCTGGGCTTTCCCTTAAACCCACACCTGATCTGTGTAGGGAACTACTCACGTGTAAGTTTAAGTTTGAGAGAGGCTGAAAAGCTGCTATGGAACATGAAATACCTTGTTATTTACATTTGCAAATTAGGAGTTCCTCCTTATTTTTTAAGGTGGCTTTAGAGTATTTTGGGGTCACATACAGAAATACTCATTTCAGCTGTTAATTCTAACAATCTACTCTTTCTTAGTAAAAGTTCAGATTCTCTTAGTTTTTAATATTAGATTATGAGGCTTTAGGGAGGAATTTTGTTCATGAAATGTGGCATTTTTCATCACTGCTAAGATTTTGCGTAACACAGATATGAAAAAGCCATGTTTGGGTCTATAACCATTAAGGAGGTATAATTGGAATGAATAGAAATTGCTGTTTAAGGAAATACTCCTGCATTTTTCATTATAGTTCTAGTTTAACAATCCTGTGTCTGAATGTCATGTACAGCCAAGATCCTGAATGTAGATGAGTTGGGATTTCTCCAGAAAATGTAGAAGTAGCTCTTTAGGGATTTGTGAAAAATTTGTTTTTCCTTGTATGCTGTTATGCATAATCTTTTATTTATCAAAGTGTAATTTGATGCTTCCATTGCTTCTGTTTTAGCCTACGAGGAGTTAGTAACTTAAGGATACTGCTGTTGAACGTCAGCTGTGAGGTATTTTTTTTTTTTACCCAAGCAGAAGAGGGAGAATTGTTTGGAGATGGGGGCTGTGGCTCTGAGAGCTGCTCACGATGGCTACCTTATTGTTAGAAACCAAAGGATTTGTCAGAACTCTTGCAGATTAGGATTAGAAGAAGGAGAGAATGGAGGATTGATGAAAGGGGAAATATGAAGTGACCCCTGCTCTCATTACAAACAGTTGGTGAATGTTTTTTTTTTCTATTCAAGGTCAATAAGTACAAAACATTGGGTTTGCTAATCTGATGAGAACTTCATTACTTTGTTTCAGAGACCAAGGCACACATCATTTATAGCTGCAAAAGTCTGTGGTTTTACTTCACAAAGTTAATTGGAAGATTTGATTGTAAAAAATGTTCATTTAGAAATGTATTTTTAAAAGCAGTGACAAGCAAAGTGCTAAAAGTGCTCCAGCTTTGAATAAGATAAAATATATATAAGAACTGACTAAATTACTTTCAAAAGTTACGCCTATTTTTAGCAAAGATATTTTCAACCCAATAATCTATAACAGCAGAGTACAAAGTTGAGCACAGCAGACAGGGACCATTGAGCTCCTGGAGTTAAGGGTGCATTAGTGTTGCTATTAGAGTCTTGTGTATTTTGCAAGGTAAGATGGTTGTAGTTATTGGTTTCAGGCTGAAACCTAGCTTGAAAGAATGAGACCTGCAATCACAGGTTATGCTTTCAGGAATGCATTCTGGGAACTGCTTAAACTGCTCTGGTTTGTTTGTGTTATGCTGGATTCCCAAGGCCCACATTAAGGTTCACAGCTGCATTAAAGGCAATTTTGCATAAACAGATAGGCACAGCACCCATACAAATAGTTTGCAGCCTCAGATCCTCAGCCAAGGCTGTGGTTTCAATAGGTGCTTAGTCCTACCAGATCAGGGTTAGTGAGTGTCTTACTGGAACATGGGACTGAAATTCCACTTAGCTATACTGAGGTCTGGGGCATGAGGATCAACCTGCCCATCCTGTATCTACAGGGACAGCTTTGTGGTCCTTGAGGGCTGACAGGACCGTTGGCTGCTGCATCTTTGCTCCTTGGCTATGCAGGCTGACTCAGGGCAAGGGATAACCTATTCACAGAATCATTTAGGTTGGAAAAGACCTCTAAGATCGTTGAGTTAAACCTTTGGCTGATTACCACCTTGCCAACTAGACTTTGGCACAAAGTGTGCCATAGCAGAGCTATTCCCTGCCTTCCCATATGGCCCCCATCCTTGGCTGTGCTCTGGCATGATCTCTGCATGTGGTGCAATTGAAACAGTGGTGTCCTGTAAGCCAAAAGACATTCAGTGTTTCTGATTTGAAACTTGGGGCCAAGATGCAAACTAAGGAACAAAGCAAATTGTTCCCTTTATTTCAGGTTTCCCACAAAGCTCTTTGGCTCCTGCTACCTGATCTGCACATCTTCTGTGGCTAAGCAGAACACTGGGCTAGGAATGTCTGTCACATTCACTAAGTGTCCTTCAGAAAAGTAGTCCTGGTTCTTTCCTAACTTGGGGTTTTATTTTTGAGGTTATTTCCTTTGGGATTACTGCTCTCTTGGACTGAAGAGAAATAGGCTTATGTTGTCGTTATTGCTAAAAGCAGGACAGGTTTTCCATGCCTTGTTCTGTTCCTGGCTCTATCTTGAGGACAAAGGTGTTGATTTACCCTCACCATCTGACAGTGTGATATCAGGAAAGTAATAGCTTTGAGAGCAAAGAACTGAACTTCACATTGATATACTTTCTAAACTATTATTTTCAAAAATGAGCATGAAAACACTTTCTCTTTTCAGTGTGAATGAGATGTTACTGTCACATTTGGCCTGAGGTATTATGATTTACTCCACAGAATCAAAACGAAGTTTATAAAGAGTTTGTCACAGAGCCTCAGGTAGTTAGTTATCCACTTGCTGCTGAAAAAAGATAACTGATAGGAAGAGATTCACAGAATTTTTAGAGAGAGACATCTGTATGTAAGGGACCATGTTACTAGAAACACTTGTCTTTTCATACTGTTAGAATTTTGAAAAGTTTTTTATGCCATGTATTAGTTCTTGCAAATTGCTTGCCAATTTAATATCAGCAGCATCTAAACAGTAAGTAATTGCTTATGATAATGAGTGCAAACTAATTTACTGGAATATGTTAATATTCACAATGCACTTTAGAACAGCAGGGTATTCCAAAAATACTATTCTGTTGTTTAATTGCAGTGTTTAGGTAGCATTGTTATTACAAATGCTGGCAATATCATCACAAAGCCAGCCTCTCATTGAATAGCCTTCTGACTGAGACTCCAGCGTGTGAGTAGGTAGTGTCCTTTGAGAACTACAAGGATATGAAGAAAACCTTCTGCATTTAAATAATGGCTCCTAATTTCTTATTGATGTTTGTTACATGAACAGGCAGAGAGCCTGCCTATGACTTTTAAAATTTAACTTAACAGATTTCAAATCAAATAGCATGCAGTCCCTGTCTTAGTATTTGTGTGTCTTCAATGGAATCAATCTTTGTGTGAGATGCAGAAACATACCTAGAAATTTGTTTTATGTTGCAGAAATGCTGTAAGAAAACACTCTTGTGCAGGAGTCCTCAAAACTTCCAAGTTGGTGTGCTGCAGCTCATTCTGCAGGACTGGTGTCTAGTGTATTTAAAACGTTGTTTTTTCTTTCTTTTCTTGGGAAATGTTCTATTTTACTTTGGGTTGGGTTTTTTGGAGCATACTTATAAGAAAGCCTTTTGAAAAATGGGTTGTCTCTGAGCATATTTCTTCACAGAATGATTTTCTCATGCATTGGTATTACAGTTTTGAAGGATTCCTTACATCTTTGTGTATGTTACTGTAGAGTACTGTGCTAAAGTAAGGCTTGCCAAACTCTTGAATGCTGATCTTCACTTCAGAATGTTAAAAGCAATCGTAATTTCCTCCAGCCAGACCTTAGGAAGTGAGTGGCCTACACAAAATCAGTGCACTAATTAAGCTGGGTTAGTCGCCGGAGGGTGATTAACTGCTCACCTTTCTTGCATACACAAGTGAATTAAGTTATAGCTGAAAGCACTGGCACGTGGAGTGTCAGAGCCAAGGCTTGAGTTGAGTCCCTGGGGAGATGATTGAATAGCTCGGAGCCCAAAGCTCTTTTGTCAGGTTCTCTCCAAACGCTCTGGAATCCAGTGGTTAAACCAGGCTCTCTAATTACTTAACTATGTAACCCAGTGAAAAGCATTAAGATGCATATTTTTCACTGCAGCTCTTTATCCTCTGAAGCTGGCAGAGAATTGTTGCTTACAAACAACAGCATAAGGACTCTGCAAAGAAGAATGACAGCAATTATCATAATGACAAAGCGTGTAGTGCTTCTGTGCCAGGCCGCAATTGAAAATCTATTATGCAGTAGAAAAGAAAGAAGTGAGAAGGAAGTGAATTGGCCCAACCTGGCTGGCCCCTGTTAGCTCTTATTATAATGGTCTAATAACCTTAAAGAGCTGAGTACAAATACAGCTGTGTCTGTGTACCCCTATTAAACACTGTGTGTTTCATGCACAGACTTGATAATGTAAGTAAACGCTGATGTTCCAAAGTCAATCCTTGGGATAATGATTAGGACAACTCTCCAAATTAAGTATTATTTGTAGCTAATTCCTAGTTCTTATATTCTTGAGACAACAAAGAAGAGACTTTTATATTGTGTTCCTCTTTCACCTAATACTTTTTGGAGGTTTGGGTACATATAATGCTGGTGATGACTAGCTTTGGCTTAAAAACTAGATTTGTATATCAAATGAAATATCCTGAAGTTTTGTTCATGCTTGGGATTAGGAAGATGGTACAGTGCTACAAGACTGCAGTCAGCATGCAACTTGCTCATCAGTCCTTCTCTGTGCTAGGTCTCCTGAGATGCCTCTGAACAGCTGCTTCAGGGGTGGATTCATGTGCTTCAGGGAGGATTGGTGTTTTTCCAAAGATTTCATCTCTTGCTTTTCATTTGATTTCATTTTGTTACACAAAGAATGGTTGCTATTTTTACATTCCAGGATGTAACATCTCTAAGAAACTGTGCTCTTTCTATTTTTCCTTCGGCTATAGCCCGTGTGTGTCTACTCAAAAACATTCAGAAATGCTGCCACAAGAATATTTTGTCTGCTAAGTATTAGTAGTTGGGTAATTAGTAGGAGAGAGTGTGTGCCACACAACTTCTTACTCTTCACTGCATTTGCAAACAGGCAAAACTAAACCTCACTGAACATTTCCTATAATACAATTGCCTGTTCTGAGCAGAGGCTGCCTCTCAGCAAACCCTGCAAGCTGTGGTGTTGCCATGACCATCCTTCTGCTGCAAGCAACTGCAACATCTTATTCTAGTCCAGCATCTGACATCCTTGGGTGTGGATTGTTTTTCAGTGACTTTAGCAGCCTTGCAGCTAGCAGGGCTTTCATTTTCAGCCTTTCATACCTTTCTTCTAAAGCAAGTTTTGGCTACTTTTGAAAGCTCTCTAAGGATTTTTCAAGATTAAATTATGAGATGCAAAATTTAGCAAGGAACATAATATAAACGTCACTTAAAAATAACTAAGTTAAACTAAGACTGGATAGCTGGAATACTGTATTAGTAAGGAAGCCAATAAGAAATAAAGACTTTAGCCTAGAAGCATGCTAGGCACTTGCAGCCAAGCTCCTGTCCATTCTAACACTATTAAATGACTTAATGCCTGCTATTTAAAATGTTTTGATCCCCATTTGAAGAACAGAGGAGTTATTTTTAGGGGTTGCCATAAATGCAACAGCACTTCCGAGAATCAGGATACTGCCATAGGTGCTTGAATGAAAACATAACTTCAGGCACTAATGTTTTGCTTGAAATAATGATGTACAAATAATTATTCTTTCTCTGAAAAGAACACTGCCTTTCCTATACAGAGAAAATTTAATTTTGTTTTTTTTCTTTTACCAGTTTTTAGCCTATAAGGATATCTGTGCAGAACTCCTTATGTGGGAGATGCTCAGGTCCTGGTTTCTGTCTTCAGTTTACTGATTTCCCAGCTGAGTCAGCAAGCTTGGAAACTCTAACAACTCAAGTTTCTTGGCTTAGGGAATTTTTAACTTTTGCCAGGTATCTGTTGAGTTTGTAAAGTCCCTGGACTGGAACCACTGAATGATTTCACATAGGGCACCAACAGATGGTGGCAACATTTGGTCTCTATCAACCTGCATAGTATTTGAGCTAATGTCCTAGTTCCTGCATCCTGTTAGAAATCCCTTCAACTAAGCAGCCCCTTCACTGCATTCATTTTGGATTTGGCACGACTAACAAGTCATAAGAAGCAAATCGGTGCATGTTCAGTTCATTAATTTTAATGGAACTGATTGCTACTGTGGTTAAATTGAAGTTTAGGCCCTGACATTTCCTGATGTCAGGAGAGTGGAGACTGGACAGTCCTATTCTTCGAGAGTATTTGAGTTCACCGATTTCAATCTGACAGTGGTGTTGAGGAGCAGCTCTAGTGCAGGTAGCTGGGGTTGCAGCTGCAGTGTGAGCTGCAGGCTGGGCTCTGAGGGCCAGGATCCCGACTCTGAGCCCAAGAGGGCATGGGGACCTGTGGCTGGACAGGACTGGACACTCAAGAACAGAGCAGGAGCTGACCACACAGACTTTGGCACTCTAGGACTGTGAGATTATAAAAGCTCAGGGGTCCCTTTGCTCAGGGACCCTCCTTTAAGGCACTACCTTGACCTATTATTTTATTTTGCCATTCTGTTGTTTTGTTATTGCACCATGATTAAATTATTTTAAGGCTCTGGGTGTCTGGGACTGTGCTATGGGACACTCTCCCAGGGTGGAGCTGGCAAGGAGACTTGGTGTGACTGTGTTTGTGTGGGGGTGCAGCTGGGAAGGGGCCCCAGTCCCCGCTCAGGTGGTGTGAGGGTGACTCCAGAGTGGCTCCTGCATGGTCAGACAGGGGAGTTTCCTTGACAGTGCCTTTACATTTTATCTGTTCAGAAATAGCTTTTTAATCCATTGCCTCCTTATGTGTGTTTCTCAACCACACATTTTCCACTTCTGTAAACAGCGTTCAAGAAATTTATCTTTAACTATATGTTGACAAGGTTGTAGGAGGAATAAAACCTTCCCTTATTTATAGACATTTGGCTTTTAATTTCCATCTGACTTTTTGGCAAGCTTTAAGAATCAGACATCTTGTATCCCTGTTACCTTTAATAGAGTTATAATGGATTAAAATGTTTCATGTTGAGTTCAATATGACATTTAAAGCAGGCTTTAATTTCCAAAATACATCATTTTCTAACCATCTACATTGCATAAAGGTCCAAGGCCCTAATGGGGAATTACTTGCCTTATATTTCATACAGAAATGTTTCAAATTCATTTTGAACAGCATTTGTATTGAAAAAGTGATAGGTAATAGGTAACCCATAAAAATTTTAAACCAAGAGAATCTGGAGAAGAACAATAATTTTCTTTTATCACTCTATGTCAGATTTGTGTTAGAAAGACCGTATCCTTTCATAAAATAGACAGTGATTTTTTATATAAGTGAGCATATTTATTAGCTCAACAAACCACAGAACTTTTTTCCTGTGGGCGTTTCAAAGCTAATAAAAATAATTTTACAGAATCAGTGCCTTAATACCATCAAGTCCATTGACATTCAGTTAATCAACTCATGTTTTGTTAATAAGTCAGATGAACAGATACTCCTAATTTCTATTCTCTTAGGAGCCCTTTCAGCTAGCTCTTGCTTAGCTAAGGTCCTTTTCAAAATTATTAGTTTTAAGCACAATTGGAGGCTCTTAGTTCAATGTCCCTACTCAAACTGAGTAGCACTTTACTCCAGATAAGTGATCTAATCTAAATCAATGGGGTCATTCGAGGGTAAGATTCTACTTGGTTTAAAATATTAAAATCACTCTAGTTGGAAAATTCTTTAAACTCTTTGAAACTTCTGTTTTAACTATGACATTTATGATGCTAAGAATGATGCTGACTTGAAACACTGATGCTGTGTCAGAGTTGTTCTTTATAGGTATATGTGTTTGTTGAGCCATTGTTACTCACAAATATTAGTGGTTTGTCATTTAGTGACCCTATTGAAATCAATGGAGCTTGATAGCTACTGGGGAATTTAAATTACAAAAATTTTGGAACAGGAATGGAGTATTTCTTCACCCACTTCATTATTACACATGAGGTAAAATATGAACAACTGCCCAAATACAATAGCCATAGACTGTAAGGAAGAAGTAGTAGAGAAAGGAATGGTTTTCTTAGCAGGGTTTCTGTGGTCTTAGGGGAAAAATCTTTGCTTCTGTGTTAGTACCCTGAATCTTCAACAAATGCCTCTGCAAAGGCGGGGATGCTCAGCGTGACTTTAGATTGTGTTGGTTCTATTACCACTTAGACCTTTACCTGGAGACAGCTCTTGGGGAAAGCTGAATATAATAAACCACACACAGCACTGGTTTATAGATTTCTCTGAATAATTGGATGCAACGTGATGAAAAGTCTTTTAGGGTGTGATAAAGCAAATCAGGATCACCTCAGTGTTTTGGGAAGAGGAGTTCTATAATGCAGTGTAAAACTGTGTTTGAATTAGTAGTAGATATTGCTTTGTTGGCTCACTTAAATTAATTGCTCCAGCTGATTGAGTTGGTTGAGGTGTTGGAATGATGTGGCTTCCACCTTTCTTACAGAAACACTGAATTTTAGAGTTCAGCTGTAGCACAATGAAATGGGGGTACTATAAAAGGCTGATAGGAGGCAGACACATTTTCTATTTGCTTTATTTTCCTCAGCATCTTTACCTGAAGAGAGAAGATGATATCGCTGATGATGATATTAATAACTAAACACAGCAACAATCTTTGTCTATGCTGCTTTGGTCAGTGAGTTTTCTTCCAGTTATTCTGGAAGAAGGGAAGATCAATGAACAAAATAATGGAATTACTGAGGAATTATGCTGTGCAGTTTGTGACCTTACAGGTGACAAATGTTAAGACTGTTTGTAACAGTCCTTGTTCGGGCATGCAGTTAGATGGGTTCAAGGACCTAACTAGAAGTTGTTTGGAGTAGCAACCAATTTCCAGGAAACCTTTGAACCTTTATCAAGGTTTGCCAAGCTTAGGCACATCATAAATGCACTCCTATTATCCACCAATCTAAGAGAATCTGGCCAGAAAATATGACATCTGTTCCTACCCTCGCGGCTCAATCTCTTTGGAGAGCTGCAGGCAATAATCTGTTGGAACGTTTTCTCTTTCCCCATGCAATACACCTCTCCTGCTATTAAACAGCCTGATGTTGCTCTTGCAGGAGAGCAGCTACAATCCATATTCAGGCTCCTGCCCAGATTTGTGGGAGATAGGGTCTGAATGCCTTCAGGAAACATTCTGTTGAATCTGGTCCTTAGTTTGAAATACTCCTTCCAGCAGCTCTTTCCATCTCCTTTCCATGGTTAACCCTAATGGCCATACCCTCCTCACCTCAACCCTGTGGCATATTTCCTCTCTTCTGTGTAAATAATTAATAACACATCAAAGTCTAGGAAGAAAAATAAAGAAGGGCTGTATTTTAATCCACCAAATGGATTCTTTTGAAACCCTCTCCTCTCCCTCTCTCCCCCTGGCACATCATGTTTCTGGCTTGAAGCGTTCCTTTCTTTACTTACCTTAGAAAATCTGTACAAATATGTGTACAGAAATTTTGTTTACTTTTCTGAACTTCAGCTTGTGTGGGCTGAAAATGCATAGATAAATATGTAAAAAAATTGAGTATTGATGGAGATTTATATGCTCTTCTGAACACAGTAAATGTAATTAATGCCTTCATAGAGATGTTCAGGCAATTGTGTGTGTGCTTATATATATATATCTATGTTTTCATACTGTAAATTCTTCATTCTTGGTAATTACTAGAAGCCTGCACAAACAGTCTCACTGGATTCAGCAGGTTTATCAATGCAAGTAATTACTTACCAATGGGAATAAGAGAATTCACGTTGTAGCGCAGAATGAAGTACTGATAAGATACAGAAAGAAGAAAATTATATTACTGGGTAATTTCTTGTTAGTAGCAGTCCTTACCCTTCATATTTTTTATAATAGTTAAAAATTACTTTTCTATTAATGAAAGTGCTGCTAATAGTTTTCTTTACTGAAGTTAACAGGCTTCAGTGTTCAGTTTTTCAGTCACAGAATGTGATGGAATCATAGTTTATTAGGGTTCAGAGCTCAATCAAACCATTGCATTCACTTCATCAGCACCTGAAACCTGAAGTGAATGTTGAAAATAAACATTATGCTACTTACATTATGTGGGGAAAATGGAAATATGTACTTTACCCTTCAGTGCAATATACCTTAAACTCAAAATTGGAATGAGCATGAGGAAGGCAGAAAGCTGTTGATTTGTTGTTGATTTGAGCAAACTATTAAGCTACATCAAATGTGACTTCAGAGCAATAAATATTGAAAAGCTTTGCAGTCATAAACAATAATAAATACAGTAAATGGGTACTAAACAAAATATTTATCTGCTTAATACTGTAGAGGTAAGCAGATGTCCTTGAGTTGCTGCCAGACTGTGCTGAAATGAATGCACTATTTCATAAAGATGAATTTTGCAAACAAAGTAGGACTTTAGAGGCCCAAGCCATTAAAAAACATTACTGTATCTTGACCACTGGCGTTTTGTTACAATGGGAACCATGCTTTCATGGGTAAGAATCTCAAAGAGCCGTGTGGACATTTTTCCTAAACATTGTGCGGGTGCATGGAAGCATAAAGAATTAGGCAGTAAATTCTGTGGCTGAGAGATATAACTGGCATGCTACAAAGTTGCCTGCTTACAAGCACTGTGCTGATGGCATTGCTATTCTTGACATTACAATTCTGCTGCTTTCAATTCTCTGGAGATGATAAACCCCAAACAACGCAGTGCCACAAGCTAAGAGAGAGGAGGAAGATGGCTGGGGTTTCGTGACAATGTTCTGAAAGAGAGGCAGAGACATTATGAGGTTTGTCAGAGAGCATAAAAGCCTTTATGAAGCAAGTGAATTAGGCTTCCTCTGTTGTTTCTTAACATATCCAAAACAGATAGTAAGGATGCTTGTTTCCAACAACTGCTCAGTTCCTAGCTTTTAATAGTTAATGGGAGGTCGAGCTATAAGCTGAGGTCAATCCCAGAGTAATAAATTTTACATTATTATATTTGTCTTCCTTGAAATATAAACACCAGAGGATCTATTCTCAAATGGCTTCCGACCCATTTTTTTCATAATTAATACAGGAAATTCAAAGAACGTGACTCCCCGTACAGCTCAGACAGAGGCAGAGCTGTATTCATCAGCCTGGATTAATTAGTCTTTTACCAGACACACAGTTAGTTCGAAGAGCTACAAAACGGGAAGTTATAAAGGAGGGAAAGCTTTGTCATAAAAACCCATAAGCCACATGGTCTCATGGATAAAAGATACTTTTTTTAAACTTTTATGTTTGTTCTATGTAGTTTAAGATTTACAGCTAGATTTATCCAGCTCCACTGACATTGACCTTGCCTTCAATGCGGCAGCAGTATGGAATGAATTGCTCTTCACTGGTTGATTTGAAGGGCGGTATTTAACAA
>VXAC01002371.1:842715-855529 GCA_013399225.1 Rhipidura dahli | reverse complement strand
TTAACAAAAAAAAAAAAAAAAAATGCAGCAAAGATTCACTCTGAATAAGAAGAGCAGAGCCTCTCATTGTTCAGATCTGAAGACTTACTTCTGGGTCATTGTATTCAGTATGACTCCACCATGCTTGGCAGGCTTTTTCTTTGTCTTCTAAATTGGGTAAACACATCTGTTACAACCAAGAAAAGGAGAATTATGCACTGCCACTTAAATCTTAGGTACTGCTCTAACAGTTTCATCTGTGACATTGAGGTGTAAGGAGTTGTTTTTTCTTAGCCTTCTCATTTTTGTTACTTATAAGAACCTCATTCATGACCTGACACAATGTTTTATGAAGTTAACAGAAAGGCTGTCACTGTTTTTAATGAGCTTTGGATCAAGCCCTCAGTTTTTCATCAACACAGAACAAATCCTTTCACTCCAGACACCACAGTGACATAAACTCCATGAAGGTCCCAACTCATCAGTTGGAGATTTGAAGCCAAGAGTTGCAGCAAAGAAGAGAACTTGGGGACCATCAGCATTGATGTGACCTGTCTAATTTGTCTCTGTTTTGGGATGTATTGCAGCTGGAGATTAATGACACATAGCAGATTATTGTGCATTTTTGATCACTGAACAGGAGGAAAGCAAGGGTGGGAGAGCAGGAGAGGAGGGTTTTGTCTCACGCATTCCTAAATCAGACACCTTTGCCCATGTCCATTACCAACATACCCATTACCATTTGGGCCATAGCCCCTATCTTCACTACTCTTGCAAAACTCTTTTTATTACAAAGATAAAACCCGGTTTTACTTAAACTGTAAATGAAACCTTAAATAACAGCCCTGCCTATTGTGTTTGACTTTGCTGAAGACGTTGACAAACCTTCCTCAAACAAGTGCAGGTTGGTATTTTGGCATCAAGAGAAAAACCAGAAAATCTATTTGAAGCACAGTGAAACTATCCCACAAGTGTATTAATATAAAATGAGATTTACAGTGGGTTTTGTGCTATACAGAGTGTATAAAGTTTTACAGATTGATGGCACTGGAAAAAAAACCCTAATTAATAGGCATGTAATTCTGTAAACTAAAAGCGATGCTAGACATAAATATAGGAGATCTTTTCAAAAAGACCAGATGTCCTTTTTGCTTTAAAACTGACACAAAGCAGTCTTGTTCAGTAGTACAGTAAGATTTTGAGACATCTGGGAGTTGAACAAGTTGTGTAACTGTACAGTCCTTCTTGGCTATGGCTTTAAAAGTCTGCACATTCAAAGGATTTTAGATCCTTTTATATGCTCACAGCATTTTTGGTCAACCTTGAAAGAAAGTAAGAAAATTACAGTTATGTTGTTATGCACTTTCTCCTTAGGTGGACACTTGAAGCATGGAATGAGAGCATTGGGTGAAATAAACTGAATTACTTTTCATAGAATCACAAGATGGTTTGGGTTGGAAGGGACATTAAAGATTAGCTGATGCCACCCCCTTGCTATGGCAGGGATGTCACCCACTAGATCAGGTTGCTCAAAGCCCCTGCCAATCTGGTCTTGCAGGGATGGGGTCTCCATAACTCCTTTTGATAACCTGTTCTAGTGTCTTGCTACCCTCTGAGTAAAGAATTTCTTCCTGGTATAGAATCTAAATCTTTTCTCTTTTAGCTTAAAAATATTGTCTTGTCCTATCACTACCTATTTAATAAAATAGATAAAATGTAATAAAAATAAATGAAATACAATAAAATTGAAAGTAGCCACACTTTGAGACAGCTTAGGACTGATAGAAAAACTAGACATCTGTGTTTACAATGCATTAACCTATCTCCCTAAGCTTTGACCTATCCTCATGGGAAAGGAGTGGACAGCTTATAGTGGCTTTTCCAATGAAAGATAAAGTGCATGCAGAATTTGCCTGCTCCGTGCTGCTGTTGTTGTTAAGATACAAGTTTTAAATGGAAAATGTCCGGATATGCTGCTATTTTAGTTCTGAGGAAATATGCTGGTGATGAAGTTAAGCACCTGAGTGCTAAGTGGTTTTGGATTACAACACTTGTTTCAAACAGATTATAGATTTTGTAAGTGCACCCTGGGTATAATGTCTAAAGATTTCCACTTTCAAAAGATATACATTGAGCATTATGCAAATAAGCCATTGCTTACTCAGATGGTAGACAAATCTCTTTGTCCTGACATGACAAGCAAAGTAGGTTTTCATTTGTTATCCCCATCTGTCGCAAGATGATAAACCTCAGATTTGTAAAAGTCTTATCTGTATGTATTTGTTAACATCTTGCTCTGCTGGCCACTATCATGGATCATTTTCATTGTGTAAATAAGTAGCTGCTTTTTTTTTTTTTGTCAGCCACGAGGCAATGGGAATTGCTGGATTTCTCCACATAGGCCCAGTTGAGGAAGGCATTTGATTTAACTCATCCCTGTTCTGCACATCACAGAAATGTGTTCATCAAGCATAAGCTTAAGAACTCTCCCAAATAGATGTGCATTTCTGAGTCAGAGCTATGGCATTTCAAGTCGCTTCATTTGCAATTAAGTTACATTCTGTGCTGATTGCACAATATAAAACCCACTAATATTTCACTTGCTGCATAATTTTTAGAGATAAAGACCTCTTCACATTGAAATACAGTTTGGGAATTCATTTGCTATGCGAGAACCTGATTTTTGTAGGGCGTGTGATTTCCACGTGGGACGGCACCGGTGCAAGTGGGCTGATTATATTTATTTCTTTTTTTTTTTTTTTTTTTTTTTTTTTTTTTTTTTTTTTTTTTTTTTTTTTTTTTTTTTTTTTTTTTTGTTTTGTTTTGTTGTTTGTTTTTTTTTTTTGTTCCTTTTCACAGCGGGGACAACGTATATCTTTAGCAAAGGTGGTGGACAAATCACTTACACGTGGCCTCCGAACGACCGGCCGAGCACTCGAGCGGACAGACTGGCAATAGGGTTTAGCACTGTGCAAAAAGAGGCCGTGCTGGTGCGAGTGGACAGTTCTACTGGCCTTGGAGATTATTTAGAGCTGCACATCGTAAGTATCAGCCCCAGAGGCACGAGGTTTCTTCTTGTCTTGGTTGTTCTGACGTTTGTGGGGTTTAAATTTATTCTGCCTGCGTGTAATTATAGCGGTTAATGAACCTTCTGGGGTCAATAGTGAGCTAAATGATACTGGTTTATAGCATGTGATGGTCTCAGACATACTCAAAATGCCATTTATTTGCTACAGTGCTACTTTTTGTGGCTTTTCAATTAAAAATCATAGTGGGATACCTGTACAGATAGAGCAGTTTAGTGCAGTGTAATTACATGGAACAGAATTTAGTAGTGTCAGAGGAAGGTATCTTTATCCCAGGGGATTTAATCTGGAATCTGATGGGGGAATTGCAGTGTATCACAGCTGACTGTGCTGATTGTTAATATTAGAACTTATCCTCTGATTTCACCACTCTTTTGTGATGGTAAATCTTAAGCAGAAAGGAAGACTGTCAGGCTAGGAAGTCCAAAAAAGTAATTTCAGCTGCCTTAAAGCGAGGAACTAGCAATCAAAATTGAAAGCATATGGAGTTTTATGGCATCATAAATAAATGATCAATTGAGAAAAGCATAACTAGGCTAGTATAAAATTTTGTTGTTTAGATTAGTCTGAACTTTGTTAATGTGTTAGTTTGATTTTTATTTCAGAATGTCTCTACTTTCAGGAAGAGTTGAGTTCCTTTTGAATGAAATTACTTATTGATCTATAACCAATTACACTTGTACCCTCAGAAAGCATTCAGCAGTGATCATTTTCAAAATTAGATGGAATTATGGTATTCAATCTTCCCAGACTCTTTTTTTTCCTGCAAAGGCACTCTTACATTGTGGACAAAGGTGATTTTTAAAAAAAAATTATTTACTTGAGTAAATAAACAAAGAAAGAAAAACCTTAAATAAAATTCAGAGGTTGTTTATATCCTTGTCTTACACTGAATCACATGGACAGAATAGTTGGCTGGTATTGTGCAATCTTAGATTAAAAATGTGAACAAAGCAACTTCTCCCAGGTGCCAGAAAAACTGAGAGCCTACATATTTCAAGGCAAGTATTGTGTTGCTAGATAGAATTTAAATATTTGCTTTCCAAACACCAGGTGCCTTGTTATCCTTTTCCTCTTTATTTGCAATCTCAGACCAAATGCACACTCTGTGGTTGACAGGTTACTTTCTTCTTACAGTTTTTTCTTGTTCATTATCATACAAAGGAGTGTTTTCCTCATAATTTTACTATACTTGAAGTCTATCAAAACTATAATATTTGTTTGCTCCTTCATTTAGCTCTGATTTTTCTATTTTAAAACAAACATTATGCTCATTAATGATGAGTTTGAGATCAAAAATGCCTGCTCTTAAATGCTTGTGGCTTTCAGTCTTTTTCTCAAATAACTGTCTTATACTCATGCTGTAGCAATAGATGGTAAAAGAAAAGAATAATTGAGAGTTTTTAATGGTCAGAAGCACCACCAGCTTAATAGGGATGGGGAAAATGATAAATTATACCCTACTGGTTCTATTGAAATTTCTGTGAAGCAGTGAAAAGCCCTTTATCATGCTGCTCTGTGAGGTGATACTGGCCTCCCCCTGCAAGAGATTTTGGGAGCCTCCCTGAAGCCTGCTCTGCTTCAGAGCAAAATGGTAACTGTGTGAAATTTCACTGGAATGAGGTTTGACCTTCTGAGAGCAGCTTCAGTGTAGTCTGTCTCTAGAGTGGAGACACTGAGGGATTGACCTGAAATCCTAAGACATTTGGCAAGGATTTTTATAGGGGTTGTCAGTGATAGATAAAGCTTGGAAAACTACTGGGATATAATTTCCCAGAATCTAATTCAAATGAGGATAGTATTCAAAGGGAAGTTGAAAGGCAGTGTTTTCAAAAGCACTTGTGACACCGAAGACCATATATCTCATTAAAGTCAGCTGAACTGCAGATCCTCCTGAGAATTTCACTGAGATCTTTTTCAGCTCAGAAAGATATTGTGAGATATCACAGTTATAAAAAATGAAGAGAACATAGAAACAGGGAGGTCTATGTGTGTGTTATATATGAAAAATATTTAATTGGATCTAAGTGCTTTCATATTGGCAGCTACTGTGTTAAACCAGCTGTAATTAAAAACAGTAGGAGGGGTTTGTCATTCAAAAGTTCCTTCTTTCACCAATTTTGGGATGCCACTAGGAGTGTCTTATCTACTAAACATCCAGAAACGTGTTGTGGGTAGTGGAAAGGAGATAAAACTAGAAGGAGGGCAGTGTCTGATTCTGCATGTTCTTTTGCATGCACCTGTTTTGTGCCATGAATATGCATGAGCAATGAGTGCCTGTGTACCTTGAGATGCTCTGTGCATGGCTAACTCACCCATGTGTGGTGGCAAAAAGGAGTTTGGAAATATTGCTTTAAAAAAACTGAGATTGTAGCCCTCACTCGCGTGTTGGGGAGGGTGCTTGAGAGTTTGGAGGTAGCTTGCTCTTAACCTTCTTCGTTCTGGAAATAGAAGAGGAAATTACAAGTTAGATTATGATACTTCACGGTGTGCTTGCCCTCTCTATTATTCTGTTTACTTAAAGACAGTGTAAACCTAATAATGAAATCAAGCTCATAACAAATTCTGATTTTAAAAATTGCTGCTTGATCATCTGAATCGCAGCTTTGATGTTAGGTTAGGAACATATTTATTTAAAGTAATCATTAAACCTCTCCAAATAAGCATTGTTATGAAAAACATTTTAAAAATTGTGTAGTTTGCATTGCTACCAGATGTTTAACAATTCCAGTGAAAATATTTTAAATTCTGAGACTGATTGTTATAAAACTCCTCCTGTACTGTAGCAAGATAAACATACAGGACTATTTATATGTGTGATGCATATGCATCACAGTACTTCAGGAAAGAGATTTTAAAATGTTTTAGGCATCCAGAGCTTTCATTTCAATCTCTTGGCTTCACTTATGGGAGTTGTCTCCTGTGCTGTCTCTGCTGGGAGATCTAGTACAAGAGGAAATAAATATCATACCTAAATGTCTACTGCCACTTCCTCTCCTGTTGATGGATAAATGAAGGACAGACAGCTCTGATAATTACAACAAGCTTCCTTTTTTTTCTGCTTTTCATGACATGGTCCACATCCATCTCCGTGACACATGGAAAAACCCAGCAGCTTTTCATGCAATGTTCAATTAATCACCATGTGCACTCCTGTCCTTAGCTTTTTGTCTGACTTCTAGTACCCTTAGGTAATTCTGTCAGAGATTCCTGTTCCTACCTCCACTCTTCTTCTCTTCCCACCCTGTTATCCCAAGTCATTAGAAAGAAAAGTGTACAAGTACATAAATGTCATTGTCTTCCACAGGCACTGTGCTTTTGCTACCTCGAATTTCTAGCTTTCCTGTGGCGAGGAACAAAGAGAAATTAGACAAAGATGAGCCCCTCAAAGGGCTAAGAAGTCCTGTTAACATTGCTCTTTCTGGCAATGCTGGTAGCATAGGAAACTGGCATTCCTCCTGTGTGGCACAAGGGGTATTTGCTGTGCTTGAGAAGGATATATTTCCATCAGCAGGCTTCAGCCGTTATAAGAAATTTATAAAAGTATGCCATGTTTTTTACCTTTCATTGTTAAAATGAAAGACTTCATAACAGAATGTAACATTTTGTATGCCTGATGGAAAGAATCAGCAGTTTCTGTGTCTTCTTTGTCTGTGTCATTTGTTTGAAAATCAAAGTATTTGCAGAGCACAAAGCAGCTGTTTTTATGGTGATTGCTGATTTTGAAGTTGAGAACAAGAAGTTTGTATGGAGGACAAGGCCAGCAGAGCATTTCAAATTATAGAGCTTTGGCATTCCAGAGAAGACACCCAGCCTAGGGCACAGGAGCTGCTTAAGCTGAACTGGCCACTTCTCTTAACTCAAGCAGGGTGAGAATGTACTAATTAAGCTCATTTATAGGTGTGGATCTGCTAATTTAGGTGAAGTGATGGTGATTATTCCAATAGGAAACATTCAAAGGTCTAAAATAAGGAATAAGGCAGAAGTGGCAGTGTTTTGAATGTTGTCCTTAACCCTCTTCTGGGAGAAAGTAGGGGTGAAATGTCCTGTGATTCCAGTGAGAGAACAGTGACAGTATGTCTATACCTAAGATATAGAAAACATATCAAAATAAAAAGAAATAAAACTCAGGGTAGATTGTAGTAGATTTTTTTGTTTCACTGTATTTCATGTCAGTAGGAAACAATATTTTAGGGGAAATGTTAACCAAGAAGATTAATACTGTGTTGATAAATATGGAAAATAACTTCAAAAGATGTGCTAACACATCACGTGAAAAAGTATGGTATGGTTAAAACAGATGGTATCAATACATGCAAGGCACAACACAATTAACCTGAAATACTGTGAAGATGTAGCATTACTGGCATGATGGATTAATCAATATCATCCTTAGATTTTCAAGATGTGTTTGTGAAGCCGTCAGAGTTACAATTAATGACCGAGGTGAACAGTCATGGGAGTGGAAATATTGTATGCCTTACAGAAAATAGAGCTTTGGATCATGAATAAACTCAGTTTGTGCTCTTTGTCCCAAATATTTACATATTGTATATATATATTGAAATATATATGGGGAAATGGCATTTTTTATTTGAAATTTATTTAACTTTCAGCAAACTTAAAATTAGTATTTCTTCCTAGTCCCTTCCCTCTGTCTCTTAGTTATACATATGCAGTATTCTGCTACACCAGGCTTTTAAGAGCTGACTCTGTTAGACTTTATTGTACACATCCATAAAATTATCCATAATTTTAACTTATGCAAGTATAATGACCTTCCCTCAAGTGAACAGAAGGAGAAAAACTCAAGTGAGGATCAGAGTTCTGTGTCTGAGTGACTGGGGAAAGAATTGCAATGTCT
Source organism: Rhipidura dahli (assembly GCA_013399225.1). NCBI lineage: Eukaryota > Metazoa > Chordata > Aves > Passeriformes > Rhipiduridae > Rhipidura > Rhipidura dahli. The sequence continues at coordinate 847,600 of VXAC01002371.1, read as the reverse complement.
TAAGACAGATGCATTTGTTATTCTCTTTTGACTGCATCTTGGGCTTAATGTCTAATGGAAAGTCAATTTATTTTTATTGACTTAGTTGTATTTGGATCAATTCCTAGAGAGCTGGATGTACTTTCAGTGAAATTGATGATAAAAATACCTTTGATTTTAGTGGTTTTTATTGGCGTTAATTAATTTTCCCAGGAAGAGTTTAATAATATTTAAAAAATAATATTTCTTCGAATAATCATCATTCAAATCTGGAATTCCTTATTATTATATGTGTACCTATGGAAAGCAAAGATTTGGGAAGGCCTGTATATTCATGAAACAGTAATGAATTTAAAATTGAATTATTCACATCCAGGAAGGGATTAAAAAAAAAAAAAGGGGCAGACCTAGTTTTCAGAAATCTGATATCTTAAAAGTGCTGAACATGCACAACAGTGGCTAAAGTCAATGGAAGCTGCAAATAGTCAGCACCTCTGAAAACCAGGTCATCATCATATCAGCTAAGTGGGCGTCAGGGATCATCTGGAGCCCTGGAAAGACTTTGGACCATTATGTTTATCTCAGTTGTGATTTTTAATATTCTGCTACCTTGAAGCACAAGAAAATTTCATAAGGCTGATGTTATCCAATCCAGAATTCTGTTAGTATTTGGTATTTCCTTATAATGCTTATAGATAGGATATTTATCTGTGGTTTATTTTTCTATTTATATATGTGAATGAAAAATGCTATAGGAAATTTAACTATTATGGACAGTGATTGGTTTCTTTGGGGAATAAAAAGCTCAGCAAGCAGAATACATGTTAAACTTTAAACTGAAAAATATACTGTGGATGAAGGATTTCCAAACTTGCTTATGGGTTTGAATTAAAAAAAAAAACCACTGCAATCAAAAAAGAATCATTTATGGGACTAGACAGGCAGGTGAGAATGCAATTCAGTGCACAGAAGCATTAAGTTAATTAGAATGGGAGCAATGAATTAATCTAGGGAATTTGTGCTAAACGCAGTAATCATTTACCTCACTGATCAGGTTAAAGATCTAACTTTGTCAGAAAGAAAATAAATCACTGAGATGGTCAAGTCATGCCTTGAGACCATGCAGTTAAGTTATTCTTTTGTATCAGTAGAGACAAAGATTAAAAAAGCTCTGAAAAGTGTTTTTTATTATATAAGCTATTTGTTAATGCCTCGTCTTTTAATACTCTGCACAATCTGTTATATTGCATTGAGCAACAGTGGTCTGTTCTCACCATAAACAGGCCAAATTGCTGAGGGAAGGTTATGGAAATGTGCTAATTCTGGCACAGAACGGACTGACACCTAACTGTATGAAAAACATGAATGGAATTTGTGAAGTCGATGTAATTAAGCAGTTTGACTGTGACTGCCATCATGGAGCACTGCAAGGAGAAATCTTGCTGCTTTGTGGAGGGTCCCAGGTACCAGTGTGGTAGCTCTGATCTCCCAGCTGATTGCCTGGTTCCTCAGCCTGGAGCTGTGCTAGAGGGAGGCAGCTCATTTCATTTTGTTCCTCTGTCTTGGGATAAAACAGAAATTCTCACTTATCTCCATCCAGCAACTAACTCCTTTATGCATCCTGCCTCTTTTGTGCTTTTGGGAGAATACAAGCTTCCTTCCCAAAAAAGCATGCTGTGTGATGGGGTCAGCACCTGCTAGCCCTTTGACCAGAGAAAATGGCACAGCCAGTAGGACCCAAGCTCCCAGCTAAAACACCGTGTCAGTGCTCCAGCCCTCAGCAATGATGAACCTCCTCAAGTGCTTCCTTCTAGCAAAGGTGTAGAACCTGGCTGAGGGTGAGTAGATCTTTAAAACACTTCTGGTGGGCCCACATTTATCAGGATCATCTGAAAACAATGTGGGAGGAATTGTGGCTGTGGCGTTTATGAAATTATCGTACAGACCAGGTCATGGATTCTAAATTCTCTTCTGATCCCACATATCTCAAGATTACACTGTAAATTGAATCCATCTGTTGGCAGGACTGTTTAGGATCCAAGACTTTGGTGCTGACTTTGATGGCAAGTCTTCCTATGGCTTTACTGTTGCAGACTGTGCACAAATAAAACCTTAGATCTGGCATGAGGAGAGAAAGTAAACATGGAACTTAATTTTCTTGTTGAGTTTAAAAAAAGCACCAAGATTAGGAATAGGAGTTTGGCCTGGGTCATGTTATATTAATAACCAAAACTCTGCATTTTTAAGAACTCAAGTGGGCCATTTTGGAGGGGCAAGTACAAGACCAAGCATATTTAATTAGCACAAACTTGAAGAGGCTCATGACCTCTTCATAAAGCTCCTCTAATTTTTTACATTGTCTCTTTTAAAGCTCTGAAGTACTCTATGGATTACACCCAGTCATATTTTCAAGGATTCTTTCTTTCTCTTCCCTTTCCCTTGTTCCCTAACTTGTTCTTCTGCCATGTCCTCAAGCAAAAATTTGTGTGTTGTGCAAATTCAGCAGTCACAGTGAATGCCAGTGAACCCCAGTTAAAACAGGTGGCAAACTTCCAGGCATCTCAGGGATTGCTTACCTTTTCTTTCCCATGAAATGAGGCATAGGAAGGAACAGGAGAGTTACCTCAGGTGGTGACTGTATGGTGTACTCACGTGGAAGAACTTCTTCATGAGAACCATTGATAAATTCTGCTTAACTAAAAAAAAAAAAGCAGCAACAGCAGAGCAAATAAGCATGTGGCTAGAATTAAGAGTTATATCCTTTTGTGTCATTTTCACATATAAATAACAAAATTCTGGCTTCAGAAAGGAGGACACAAGAATCAGTTTATGAGGAACAGATAAATAAATAGACCATCCTGCCTCCCACCTTCCCTAGTTAATGTTATATCCTCTCACTGACGTTTTAGATCCATCATGATCTAATAACATACTTGTAATTCAAAATTCCTCACCCTGGCTACCAGCCAGCATCCTTGCATATGAAGGTTACAGATCTTTTAATAACTTGGCACCAACTCTCCCAGAACATTGCCACGTATAAAAAGCTCCAGTGAAAAATTTAGCAGGCATTTTAGCAACTTTATTGAGATTAAAAGGATACTTGACTATTTGCAGTAGCAGAGCCATTGAGGTGTTCTCTGTAACTTGGCTGATCTTCCTAATGCAGAAGGACTGAAAACATAGGAGTTCATTGTCATTATTTGGAGAATGGGAGCTCTGGACTGAGAGTGAAATCCAGGAGCAAGCTACTTTTGTCCACCTATCTTATGGGGGTAATATTCTGCTTATTATGGTTAGACATAGATATAATATTCTATATTATATATCTATATTATTTGTTTATAATATCATTATATTGTTTTATATATGTAATAAGCATATACAGTTACACCTAGTCACATAAGAGAGTCAGCCCTGATGATGTTTCCTGGCTTATTCCTGCCTGGTTCTTGTCTAATTTTAGAGAAGCACAAGATTTGCACTCCATCCTCCCTGCTGGGCATGCCTGGCTCAACACCAAGTGGAAGGCATGTGTACCCAGTGTGTCAGAAGCCATGACAGTGCAGGCTGGAGACAGGTTTTAGGCACTTTGGGCTGAGAATGTGGGGTTTGGGGAAAAAGAAAAAATTAAAAAAAAAGAAAAAAAAAAAAGGACAGACTGGAGCAATGGCATCACTTTCAGCATATCCTAGACTGTGCTTGTAGCTCCTAATGGAGGCTTGAATAAGGGACAGTGATTCTCAGGCTGCTGCTGACCCACTGAAGAAGGGCCAGGTTTGCACAGGACAGATCAAGGTTTGCTTCCTACAAATAAAAGCCAGAATCCAAGATCTGGCCCGTTAACTCCCTGTCTTTTAAATTTATGGGCTCTGAGTGAGGATAAGGATGAAGTGTGCACTGCAGCACAAAGTACCAGTGCAGCAGTTTTTCAGTGGACATGCAGTATGAACAATATTATTTTTAATACCAGTGAGAGTGATTAGCCCATTGATGCAGAACAAGGCAAGGGCAAAAGTGCTGCTGGTGGCCTGAACTGATTCTGATCCTAAATCCAATTAATTCTCACCCCACCACTTCCACTATCGATTTGTTTGAAGATATTGTAGAAATGTGAGTAAGTATGAGCAGGACCTACATCAAGCCAGAAAACTACTGCTGGAAGATGAGGTGCAGAAGCAATTTTACAGAGCCTGATGCTTTCCTTCAGTCATTTGTTTAAGTAAATATTGCTAATATAGTTAATCACTATGTGCTAATAAGGAAAGCTCATCTTAATACTATTCTGGGTTTGTGAGATACTACCTTAATTGTAACTCACAATTAGTTAATTAGACCACTTAATTCAGATTTTGTTCTGTGAAGCCTCAGTGTCATCACCAAATTGAAAACTTCATATTTAACACTAGTTTGCTTTTTTCCTTCTAGACTGTTTCATGGTCTTGAGCCTTTCTCTCTGTTTCCTTACACCACTGTATCAGTGAGGAGGAGTAAAATGACTGGATGGGTGTAGGGGAGGGTGGAACTGAACACAAAGGGCTTGGCTCCTACCTTCATCCAATTAATTACTTAACTTTTGTAGTCTTTGGCAGTAGCTCATTGCACCAGGGTTATGCAGGAAACAGAGCCAGAACAGGGAATCTATTTATGTTTTCTGAAACCCTGGCTGCCAGTTACATCTTCATCTTCACTTCCTTGCCTATGCTCTTTAATCACTGTTTCTCTTACCTGAGCTTGACACCCTTGACATCAGTGCATCTCCACTGCTGGTGGATCACTGAATAGCCTATTGCTTTTTCTCCCAGCAACAACCATAGGTGTACAATATTTGCCTTCCCTTTGAATCTAGCAGTGATTCTTCCCACTTGACTGTGGGCTGCAGCTGCTGTTAAACCTTTTTTTTTTT
>VXAC01002371.1:765601-842654 GCA_013399225.1 Rhipidura dahli | reverse complement strand
TTTTTTTTTTTTTTTTGGCTTAGATCATACCACTCAGAGGTATTCCTGCAACAATAACAGACAGGATAAAGATTTAATGAACTGATACTGTCAGTGTTCTGGTGGCTTATGTTTAATGTAACAATCCCACTAACAACAGGTGAGTTTTCCTGTTTGGAGAGGCTTAAATATCTCGCTGTTTGTGGAAGCCCATTTACACTGAAACATGCTAATGCTTCAGAGGGTGGATTAGCTGAAGGAACTGACTCATGCATTTCCTGGCTTTCAGTAATTACCTAGCTTACGTTGAATAAGGGATGCTGAGGAACAAAGAAAAGACACAGCCCTTCAGTTTTGCCAGTTCTCCATGAAATTATCCCAAAGCCTTCAGCGCAGCAGCGTGAAGCTGCTAACGTGGCTTTAACTTTTTGTGCTGGAATTTGTAGGTGATGATCTGTGCTCAGTCAAGGATGAAATGTAAGTCCAGATGTTCCCTTGGGGAGATGTAAATCACACTTGCTGCTGCAGCATTGCACATTCTTTGTGGGCTGGGAAAGATGCCTGTTCAGGGCTGGAAATTCTTCCCTCTGTCATTCTACTGTTGGGTCAGGTACTCCTCTTCATCCCAGGTCTCTGGATTGAAGGGTGGGGATGAAGCCTTACAGCCTCAGCAGATATCATCATGCTCCACTTTGGGTCTGGAATCTCTTCTTATTTTTAGTTCAGCCCTCCCCCTTGATGGAATGACAACTTACTGCCTACAAACTGAATGCAACAGACTGCATTCTGCCTGTCAGCTGTGAAACCCCATTCATGTCCTTGCTCCCCATATGGGGCTTTTTTCCTGACCCAGTGAATTCCAGGATTCAATTCCCTATTCCACAATAGGGAGTTCCTGGAGCAAAAGTACCTAGCATTTCCCTTGCACAGCAGATGGAATTTTTAAGGCTGTCAGTGGATTACGTAGCAGTACCCTCTCATCTGGGGACAAGCACAGAGAGTGCTCTCATACGTGAAGCTACTTACAGTAACTTCTACCAAGCAAAATAAAAAGTGAAGAGATTATGCTAGAGAGCCTTAATATCCACTCAGCATATTTGATAATGCCACTGCTGTCTATATCATACTCACCATGATGTTTAATAGCTGAACAGATGCAGCTCACTAGAGCACCACATGGTAGGCAGCAGCAGGGAGTCCCATTTGACAAGTTGGTTTTGGTTTATTTTCTTCGCAGAGAGCCTTCCCTGGTATCCCAGGTTTCTGTAGTGTTTGGATTTGCTATTCAGCAAACAGGAAAGGCCAGGGAATTCTTTACTGCTTGTTTCCAAAGCAAAAGGGGTTTTGTTTTAGTGAATGTGCTATGAAATTCCTAATAAAGATAATATAAGGCATGTTTTAATGTTAAATTGCCCCCCCGCCTTGATCTGAAAAGAGTTGAGTTTTAGCAGGAAGCATATATCCTTATGCATAGACTGTTTTCAGGATAGCAACCATGGAGGTGGAGACTTCCCATTTGAGGATTTTTATTTTGTTTTAATTGCAAGAGTTTGTGTATACATCTGCAAGTCACTTTGCACAGTGAGCAGTAACTCTTGCCTGTAGTGGTGCCGTGGGATGCTGCAGTTGTTTGGTGCTTTTCTAGATTTGCTCTCCATGGAACAATACAGAGGAACATTTTGTAAGACTTTCCAGTCTTCTAATTGCTTGCCTAAAAAAAACACCTGAGTGTGTATTCTGAGGCTAAAAGAAGATGGCTGTGCTGTTAATACATTCTAAAAATTCCATGGATAATACAGAGGAGATAATGAAACCGTGGCTATATGATTTGGGTATTTCTTTCCAGGAAATATATAAGAATAATACAATTAAGATGGGAACCAGACTAAAAGTGCTGCTAAACTCATGGTATCCGTCACATATTGCCTGGCCCATAAATAAACACAGAAACTCCCTTGGTTATATTTCATTATTAACATGGTTATATTCTTAAAGATAGGTGCTGCCAAGGGCTAAATTAATGGGCAATATCTTCCCAAGAGCTAAAAACTTGTCAAAACTTAGTACTTAGCTGAGATGCTCCTTTGGAAGACTTTTAAGATTTTGGGGGTTTTATTCCTAATCTAATTTTTGAATATTTTGCTGGCTATTTAAACTGAAATTCCTAAGGCATTGATTTTCTTTTCTTTCCTCTTGCTTTTCACTGCATATTCAAACTCAAAAAACCCACCAGCACGTCTCCTTGTCACAGCTGTAGTGTGCTACATGATGACACCAAGCTGTGCTAGTGTGGGAGGAGGGGAGACAGGGGTTGCAAGCGCTGTGGAGAACTGATTAAATTTCAAAATGAGCTTGATAAAGTGGAGAAATAATCTGAAATCAGAAAGATGAATTTCTACAAAGGAAAGCGCCGGTTCCTGTACCTTAAGATGGAAAAATCAAATACACAGCTATAAAATGAGGAATAATTGTGGCCTAGAAGTAGTTCTGCAGAAAAGATTGGGAAGTTACAGCTGATTGCAATTTGCTGCAGACGCAGACAGACATCAATCTGGGATGCATTGACAACACAGGGGGTGGCAGAGGAGGAAAAGTTTGATGTTTGCACAGTTCTGCTGGCATCTCAGCTGAAGAAGGATGTCCAGTTTCAAGTGCTTGGCTTTTGAAAAAGAGATAGGGAGAGAAGGCAGCTACTAAAAGAATCAGCAATATACTCTAGTTTATGGAATGCTCTAGTTTATTAAATTCCCAGGAAGAAAATGAAGGAATGGGCTCTGTTTTGTTTATAAAAGAGAAGACAGAGTGACTGGTCGTGAAAACCACCTTTTTGGTACATACAGGTTATTAACAATCATGACTCTGGCTGATTTGTGTTGCCTGTCTGTCAGGATAAGGTAAGAAATAGCTGGTTTAATTGCAACAATGCTCTTGGGTATTGGAAAAACTTTCTGCTTTGATGGCTAGCAGTGGAGCTGGCTCTGTGGGCAGGCCCTGTTAATTTATGCTTTCGACATCAAGCTGCGTTCCTGTCGGTGATGGGAATGCCATGGAGACTTCTGCTGTGTGTTTTTGCTAAAGTTAGCCTGCATGTGCTCACTGTTGCCAGCAAGGGATGGGTAGAGCAGGTTCCTCTTAGGTTGCACGCTCCCATTTATGTTGCAGTCTTTAACTGGAAGGCTTGGGTCCAGGAATAATCTAAGAGGAATGCTGGGATGCAACCACAGTGAGGTTATCTGTTGTCATTCCTAAAGACCCAGAAAAGGGGGAGAGTGAGCTGCTGCTGAGCATTTTATTTTAATATCCATTGGTCTTAGGGTCAGCAGCAAACTCCAGGACAGTGCAGCAGCACCAGGTAGAATCTTCTCTCCCTCTGCCATAGCAACATCCCCTCTTGTTTAACACTAGAGAACTGCTTTGCTGCTAAATGTGGGAAAGAAACTTGCATCTGGAAGGCTGGGAATTGCTCCCCAGCCCAGCAAAGGCCTGTTGGTGTGTTCTTCCCTGACTGTTGGCATGTGCCTCCTTGTCAGCTTGTGGGAAAGGTGGTGGTGATGTAACTAAGTTTGCCTCCTCGCCCACCTCTCAAATGTTAGCAAGTGTTTGCTTTGGTTGATGTGTGGGAGTGGTGAGGTAATTTGAACCATCCTGGTGGAAATCCAAAATAACCCCAATGGGCTAAATAGATTGCTGAGCAAAACACGTTTGGTTATATTGCAAAAATAACTTGCAATTGGGGTGAAATTATTTCTCAACTTTTTGAGCTATTTGGCCAGTGCCCTGGCTGCAGACATATCTGTGCATCTCTGTGCAAAGTTTTTTTAAGGTTTCTTGTCACAATAGTGCATGAAGTTTATCTAAAAGATGAAAATCACTCGCAGATCATGGAAGACAAGCTTTTGTGTTTCATTTCTAATGTAAACTTTCTGGTTTCCTAACACTGCTGACTATTTGTGTTGTAGCTCTCTAATGATTTTAACGGAATTTTGATTTAATAAAATCCTTTGGCTATTAAGAACTGTCACAACTTCGGGCTCATATCATAAAAGCTCAGTATGCTTTAAGTGTGGAACAGGTTTTTTTGTTCTCTGTGACTAAATCTCGATTCTCTCTGCATGCTGTTGTCAGAGGACTCTGTTCTGGGGTTTCCTCTGGAGCACCCTCCTTTAATCACCCTGTCTAACCTCCTTCTCCCCCAAGCTGTGTCATGCAGCTTCCCCTGCTTATTTTGCACTTCTGCAGTCGCAGAGGTAGGTCATGGCTTTGCTTCATTGCCCCAAAATATTAGAAGTCTTCCAGACTGATAACGTACATCCTTTCATCAAGCTGGAAGAAAAACAGTGAATGAATTTGTTGCTGCTACTGTGTCAGGATTTCAACTTTATCTGTCTTGTAATGGAGATGTTGTTCAGCATTTCTAATTGTGGTATTAATCTTCACTATCCCCTAATACAGTTGTAATATCAGGATGCTGGTGCTTGGCATTTATCACTTCTGACCCTCAGAGGCACCAGTCCCAGGCACTTCTGGTTTACTGGCAAACTTAATTGGTTCCCTACAGTCCTTCCTCTTCTCACCAACAATATTTGAGAGTTTTATGCTGCCTTTTTCCTCTAATGTACATGAAAAATCAGGGCAGGGAAGTGGTTTTGCATGAATCATATTCTCCCACACATGTACTACTGATAGGATTATCACAACCATTCCTAACTTTGTTAGTATTTTTTTTTTTTTAAATTATAGACAGTGTTGATTTCTACATCAGAAAACCTTACTGGAGTATTTTGTATTTGTTTTCCCAAGGGTGAGATTGCAAGAGAATTCCTGATCAGAGGTTGGATTACCAACCTGTGTTAGGTTGGAGGGTGTAGAGAAAGCAGAGTATAATCATGAAATCTCTTCAGGAGGTGGAGAAGGTGGTGGAGCCTTCCCTGCACCCCACTCTGCTGTGCTTCCTTGTGGGCCTGACTGGTTCTGAGTAATACTGAATGATGCTGTCAAGAGAAAAACTAGTGTACTACTCCTCTTGGTCCTGTTAGGGAGGTGATAGCAGGGCTTTGACTCTTAGGGCTGATTTTTAGGCAGTTTGCAGGCTTTTCTGCTGCTGTTCAGCTGGCTTTTTTGTAAACCTCCTGGGTGGGATGCTCACGTTTCTTTCTTTTCATTGTTTTTCTCCTCTATCTTAACACATACACCACTCTCAGGAAAAACTTTATGGGATTTCAAACTTGTTCCTTTGGTCTAAGGTTAAAACCACCAAACCTAAACCTTGCAGAGGCAAATCAAGGGCTACCCATTTACTGTCTGTGAGCTCCTGTTCACTGCCAGGAACTGGCTGCAGCAGGAGAAAGACCAGTGATCTGATACAGGTAGCTGTGCTCTGTAAGCTGGAAAAATGAATTTTTTCCCAGTCTCATTTCTCAATGGAAACCAGAATGCAGAAAACTTTCAGGATTGTGATAGAATGTGGCAGGCAGAATGCAAAGGGACTCTTTGCTTGGCACCAATAACCAACTAGAGCTGGCTTCAGTGGGACTGGAAGGAACCTGGCTTCAAATTCTTCCCCCACCTAGTTCAGACTGGGGCCTGATCCAGACTCCCATGCTGTGGCTTCAGAACTCAACTTTTGACTCACCTTGGTGACTGAATCATTGTTTCATTCTTTGCTTTTAAAAATGTAGAAGGTTTATTGCTGCAACATTTTTGTTGCTGTACATCAGGAAGGAGAGAGCTTTGAAAACTTTCCATTTAATGAAATATATTAAAGAGAATGTTTTCTAGTCAATTTTGGTGAAAGCACATCTTCTATATATTGATGCCAAAGTGGTCCTTTTGATGATAGGTGTAATCATGACTGCTGTTGCTTGCTTTTTCTAAAATCAGGATCCATATAACAACAACTTCCTGAAAGACTTTTAATCAGAATTCAGGATGGAGGCTTACTTTATATTTCGTTAGAATAAACAAAAAGGATTCCTAACTGTTGTTTCTAGAATTGCTTAGAAGTTCAGGAGGCAAGAAGCTTGTAGAGCACTGCACGAGTTGCCCAGCTTTAGGGACACATTAAAGAAAAAATGTCACTCTTAACGTGAAACGTGGCCCACCCACAGTTCCTGGAACCCAGCGTGTGTTCCCAAAGGTCAAAACCTTTTCTAAATCCCTGAATGCTGCTGAATTTATCACCTCTTAGCACAACTGAATGTGTCTGGAGATGTGGACCAGGGACAGGATGATTAAGCACTGTAGTGATGGAAAAGACAGAAAAATTAGGTGACACATTCGCTCACATGTTGTGGAGGGTATTTTTCTAGCTATGAAAGGGGTTTATGAAATTTTTATTACCAATTCTAGCTACCTGAGATGTTTTGAATCTGAATTCTCTCTCCTAGTTGCTTGATTTATTAACATAGGCAACATAATAATTCGCTGTATCAATCACCTATTATAAAACTCAAAAAAAAATCAATAGTTGTAACCAAAAATTAATGCATTAGAATGAAAAATGTTTTTAAAAGGCAATTTAATGGTTTAAAAATAAGTAGCCTTTTACAAGCCAGCTGAAACTTCCCATATTTTTCCTGCTCAAAATGAATTCCTGCTGTAGGTGTTTCAAGGCTGTACAGTTAGAGAGCAAAGTTGCTGGGTTGGGTTTCTATTGGTTATCTTGCAATTAAGAGGGTATTTGACATAAGTGTAAATAGGGAAAACTCACATCATTGTTGAGGCAAAACATTTTGGTCACTTTTCCCCCACCTCACAATCTCTGAATAACAGAAAATAAGTAAGTATGGTTGCCAGTAATAACGACGTTTCTTGAACATTCAAAATATTATTTTGACAAAGACCGTGCCAATTAATTTGTTTTATTCTAGTTACATTTCCAAGATATTCCTACTGCAGTAGGTACTCAGTGCATAATAGAAACCTGTCATGCAGAGCTTGTGTATTTTGAGCCTTCGAGAAATGTAAATTTTTCAATTCACATTGCCTACCTGCCACATAGAGACTTGTTTGCTGCATGGCAACAGAAAGAAAAAAAAATGGTTCTACCATTAGAAAGAGGTAATCCAGAAGATCACCTGGCCAACATGCAGCTCCTTGAATTTAGTTACTAATCTTAATATGAAATGAAAATAAAAATGCAAAGAAGTTTCTTTGGTTTTACATCACTGCCCTGTTTGCTTTTTTTTTGAATGAAAATTTTAAATCTTAACCATTTAATTACCTTATCTTTGATGAATTTAGGGTTTTAAAATAATGACAGAAATATAATTGCAAGGTTTAATTTACAAGTAAGAGACATAGACGGGATGAGTTTTTTCATGCCTTTTTTCATTTTTTTTTCTTCATTAGGGACAAGATTATGTATTTGTTCTACATTCTGGTACCATTCCAGACCTGTATAGTAGAAGTTAATTCCAATTTCAATTGTTTTAATTAAAATACATTTAGAAAATATAACTCATGCCAAAAGCAGCTACCCAAAGTTTATGTTGGCATAAAAAAACCAAAACTCTTGGATTCATTTGATATCCTTCGGATGTTGGTGCCTCTTGGTCATATTTTCAACATTTTCTGCAAGATCACGAACAGTAAGTGCTTATTTATTATTAGTAGAAGTGGTATTTTAAGGAATGCAGTGTAAAATATATCTTCTGATAATGGAGAGAAAAATGGTTCTGCAAGACCGTAGGAAGTGGAATGAGAAGCAAAAATATGCCTGGGCACCCTCTCGGTAACAAATGCAGCAGAAAAGTGTCTCTCTGGAGAAATGCTGTTCCAAAACAAGATTTATAACTTTCGTGTGACTTTGATGGTCGCTTGTTAAACAAAAACCAAAATGCAAGGGTTCAGATTTTCAAGTTAAATTGCAACACTTATTTGAATATACAAATCCAGAGACTCACCTGGGCCCCCCTTTTTAGCAAAGCTTGCATATGGATGCTTCAGTGGTGCAGTAACAACCAAATGAGGGAAACAGGTTTTAAGATTTGCCCTGTGGTTCTCACTGGAAAGAACAAATGATTTTTTAATTCACACCTGTGGCTTCTGCACAAAAAAATATCCTGAGGAAAAGGTGTCAGACTTGATTGCTGGAAAATTTTTTATAACTGCATTATGCATCAAAATTATAATATTGGATGACAATTTCTATTATTTTACACAAAGTCCATTCAATTTAATTATAATTTACCACTCAAATATACCATTCTCTCCATGCTAATCTTCAAATTATTCTTGTTTTTGCTCTAATAGCTATTTGAGTCATAGAAAGTACACCTAATTAATACCTCTGCACATTGCTACAATTAAACATTAATCAGATTTGATTTTTAGAGTAATGTGCTACCAGTCTTCTAATCTTCTAAGTTACGACCTGATAAAAATTTCATTACCCCAGTTAAAAAGTTCTCAATGGGGAAGGGATTTCCATTTAGTGCATGTAATACTTAGTGGTGTCTTCTAGAGTGCAAGTTTTACACTCTTCTTAACATGCTCCACATAAACTGATTAGGGAATCACAAGTAGTGGCACAAAGTAAACTGATGTTCTAGAGATAAGCCTTTAAAAAGAATACTCAGTCGTGAGCTCGTCAGGTGATTTTTTTTATTAACGTGGGATGACAGTGTTTGGTCAACACATTTCCTTCTTCCCTTTCAGTTTATTAGAAAAAGTCAATAGATGTAAGCATGAAACAACACATGAACTTTAAAAAAGTCACCTTCGCAGAGCTCATATAAGCATTTGAGCCTGCTTGGTTTATTCTTTTTATTTTATTTTATTTTTTTACATTCTAGCTGTGGTGGGGAAAAAAAACCCCATTGTTTCCCAGCATGTCAGAATAGACAGATGGCTGTCCCGTTGATCAGTAATTGCTGTCAAATCACTCACTGTGGCTCCTCCACTCCAGGTCACTGCCACACAATGCCCTGTCCCCCCCTGCCCCAGCTCCTGGACTCAGCTCCTGGTAAGTCAGGGAATGTATGACAAGGAGCGGACAGGTGGGGAATTAACTTTATCACATCCCTGAAACTTATCTCCGACTCTATTAACTTGCTTCCAATGGTGAAAAATCCTTTTTGAATCCTCAGAAGTTCCGAGCAACAAGATGGAATGAGCTCTGTGTCATAGGTTAGCTCTCCCAGATCATCTGCAGCTTAGAGGTATTTCTTACACTTTTTTTTCTTCAGAGAGCTAAACCCCTTCTCTTCATTCAATAGAAAGGCTAAAAGATAATTTGATCGAGGCAAGGGCACAGCAAAGGCAGTAGACAACCTGTTAGAACAGCTTTGGGCTGGAACTGGAGAGATTCCAACTTCTATTCTGATCCTTAACAGGTTTAATTAACACTGTTTCTTACTCAGGCTTATTGCGCTGCCAGACCAGATTTGTTTAATGCTCTAGCGTTTCTACCCCATGCAAGGAGTTTATAAAGGAAGCATCCAATTTTGAATTTTTTTTGTTGAAGTAATTGTTACTTCATGCATGTTTTCTTGGATATTTCCCTGAAAATTTTGACTATTCAACCAGTTATATCTAAAAATTTCCATTATCAAAATGATGGGACCAATACTACTGGGTGGGGAGAGGTGGGTAGCTATGATGCTTTCCTTTCCCTAAACTGAAAATGTTTCGGGCTTAGAACAAACAAGAACATAATTGACAGCCTGTTCAAAGGATGGTTCATGTTTTGGGTGTTTTACTTGTGCAAAAAGGATGAAGTTTCTTGGTTCCTCATGGGCGATCTGAAGTCAGAAGGAATTGGTAGGGCCTACTGTATGATGAGAAGGGAGGGTTTGGGGCTCTTGCAGCAATAGTCTGGAGCTGGAGCTTGTAGAGATTTAATAATTGTGCATGAAGTGGTGGTTCCCAAAAGCTGCTCCTTTGAGAGCTCTGTGCTCATGAGCTGAGCAAAAGCAGTGGTGGCTCTGCTCCATCTCTTCTGGGGAACAGTGTTGTGTGTGTTCACCAGTGGGGACTCCAGTGTTCCACGTTCTGGAAGGGAAGGCTCATCCCCAGGGAGCTGCCACCACAGCCTAGCCTGATCTTGGGTGGAGTGGGAATAGTGTGCAGTGTTGCTGTGAACATCACACAGGCTGTGGACTGAAAAATACACAAAGATATGAAATGTCTCCACAAAAAGTATGATTTCCTTCAAGTCTATAGGGAGGATGCTAAATGGGAGTTATGCTGGATTCTAGAACAGATAATGTGGTGTAAAAGAAGAAAATCCCTTCATTGTGCTGTCCTGGCATAATTGAAGGTTATGCCCATTGTCATGGGGTTTTTTTCCCCCCTTAAACTGCACATACTGAGGACTCATCTTTGAAGATGTAGCTTCCAATGGTTCCCCTCTGCTACATCTCTGTAGAAATATTCCTGGTTATTTGATTATTTATGTCAAGGTTCAGTGCCTCTCTATGATTTAATTCTTCAGGTATTACATCACTCATGGTTGTATCTCTGCTGTGCTTGCCATCAAACCTCTACTAAGCCTTTTTTCTAAAAATGTTGGTTTTGGTTGTTTTTTGGTGGTTTTTGGGTTTTTTTTTAGTTTTTTGGTTTTTTATTTTCTTTCCAAGACTTTAATGAAGACTAAATACCTTGCTTTTTGGTGAGATCACCAAGAAATTCTACTGGAAGAATCAATCATATAGTTTAAGGATGCTTTTAAGAGGAAGAAAATAATTTCAACTTTTGAAGACTGTTTGGAACAATGGAGTAAGATGTCACTCAGAAATTAAAAATATTTTTGAAAAAAGTCAAACCAGTCATTTGTCCTATACTTAAGACAGAGCTCTGAATTAACTTCCCTCCAGCTCCCTCCCCCAGAACTACTTTTTCTAGTCTTGACAACTACTGGTTATTTCAAATAGCTGTGGGCACAGGTTAAGGCTTTCAAGGAGTAAAAATTTAATGTTACATTTGGTTCTTGTTTAATGTTAGCAGATAGGGAACTGACTCTTGCACTGTTCAGAGGTTCTGTGCCACATCGATGATAGGAAAAAGGAATGTGGGATAAGTGTGGAGTACATGCCCTGGCATGGAGACTTCAGCACTCTGATCTTGAATTCTCCAGCATGTTTTCTTGGAAAAATATTCAGCGTCTGATATTTACCCAAAAGCAAAGCAAGAACTGGCAGATTAAATTTTTAATGGTTGTTTCTTTCTGGCAGTTCCTGAATTGAAAACACTGGCATGCTTTTCGTTCTCAATATACAGTTTATTGCCCCAGTCAGCACTGACAGCCTAAAGTGATGTTGCTTGTTTTTAATTCAGCCAAGTTGCTGCCAAAAAAAGTTGCATGTCAAACAGCCCTGTAAAAAAACAACAACAACAAAAAATGGACAAGGTCAAATTCTCTTGTGTGTGTGACCTACCTGGAGGACTCAAGGACTGTTTTTGCCCCCAGTTCTTCAAAAAAGAAATAGTTTTACTTGCCAAGTTTTCTCAGATTTTGAATTGTTCTGTGCAATTTTTAGTAGGATTTTAATGGTCAATTATTCCAAGCTTGCATTTGGGGTTTACTGGAAATGCTGATCATCTTTAGACATACTTTTTAAAAGGCAGTTTTAATGAGAATATAACTTTTAGAACATTAAAGCAAAATATGATTACTGGTAGGGAAAAAAAATTGCATGGTTATTGCTATAGAGGGGTTTTTGTCCGTTACTGCTGTTGCATGGTTTTAGAGCAACTATTGTGTATAAATAGGAAACTTTTACACTCATACATACAATTTTCCTGAGTGATCAGCCCTAAACTGAGGTTTGTTCTTGCAACACAAGCAATGAGCTCTGCTTTCCTGCTTTTCAGCAGTCACTTGGGCAATGTGTAAATCGAAGGATGTATTGGGTTTTTTTTGGGGTTGCTTGTTTAAAGTTTTTTGGGTTTTGTTGTGTTCTGATTTATGACGTCCTCCTGTATTTAGGCTTGAACTGCTCTAGCTCCCATTTTTGCCTGTGCAGGTGTTTGTTTGTCTGTAGCACCTTGAAGTGTTACATGGACTTGAGTATCGTTCTAGGCTGTTCCTCTCATATGTAAGAACCAAATGCTCAGGAGGACTACTTTGTCCATCAGTCATTAATGCAAAGTATGACAGGTTATTGCTGTGCTTGATTTGTAGCTTGATTTACAACATAGACCCCAAAGAGAAAAGCTGACCTCTCTAGATAAAGTCAGTAATGTAACAGTTTTATTATTCATTTAAATGTCCTTAGGGTAGTAACCTTTTTTTTTTTATTACTTTAAATTAATTTTTGGCATTAAGCCCATGTTTTTGTTTTTGTCTCTCAGTTCTGAGCCTTGGGCAAGATGTAGGGCTGGGCAGAAGATGACCAGCACAATGCATCTTGATAACCATGACATTTTTCTCTTGGCCAAGATAAAATGTGGCTGCTCTACCTGGATAGTAAATGAAAAAGAAAAAACAGTGTCATGTTTGCTTATACTTCTAGCAGCAAGGTATATATTTTTTTCCTGTATTTTCTGCTTTGAGGGGGGTTGATGCCTTGTCCAGAAATAGCCTTTTATTATCATGGTAGTTTGAAAAGTCCATTATGGCTAATGGAGGTTTTAGATTTTTCAGGAAAGGAGTTTGGTTTCTAAAGAAAACGTGTCTGTAATCATCATGTCCACCAGTCAATCCTATTTTTTCTCCAGCAACATTTGAACCTTGTTTTAGAAAAATTTAGTCAGAGCCTAGAGGTATCAAAGGTACTAAATTCCTGCTTATTTTTCTGTTTTGGTTTGGGTTTTATTTGTTTGGGTTTTTCCTTTTCTTTTTTTTTTTCTTTTGGTGAAAATCAGCAGCTCAGTAATGGAGGGAGACTTGTTAATCTCCCGCTGGGAGAAAAGTAAGGAAAACTCAGATACGATCTGTTCTTTTTGGCAGTAGCTGAATGATCAATCAGCAGTGGAACATTTGGCCAGTCTGTGTGTGACTCCAACCTGGGGAAGACATTTACTGCCTTTTGTTGACAAGGAAAGACAGAATATAGTTGGAGAAACAAGAAAGAAGAATATAATTGGAGAAAGTAGAAAAGTAAATCTTTTGAGAGGCTGTGGGGGTCTTGGGAGGGGTCTGTTGACATGGAAGGAACAGAGAATCATCAGGGTCAAATCAGTAGCAAAATAGCTGAGTTAACTGTGCTTACAGAACAGTCTTTTGAAGATGCCATGAAATAGAAAGCCAAGAGCAGTTCTCCTTGCTTTTTGTCCTTTTAACGTGGCAAAATCTTCATTTTTGGTTACCAAATACTCTTCTGATAAAGCAGCACACTAATTAGAGCAGAAATCCCACAGTGCTTTTCACATTTAAGTACTATTTTACGTTGATTCTTTGGAGCTTAGCAACAATTGTATGCCAGTTTATTACCCCAATTCATCTGCATAAACTAGTTCTAATCCAGCAGTTATGCTGCATTTTCCTAGTTTACTTTGGGGAACAAACCTAGCCTGGCTTGTACCAAGCTACCAGGTAATTTTGAAAATTGGTTTAATTGGCTCACAAATGGTGTAAAAGAGCTATTGTTGTAATGTGTGCTAACCAAATTTAAAAAAAATAATCAACCAACAAAAAAAAACCCTGAACCTTGGTGAAATTTAAAAGTAGGTTGCCAGAGTTTATTGTATTAAAATTAGTACTAGGAGTTGTCATTCAAAAGAATGGTTTATAAAAATTTATTTTACCAGGAGGAAGGAATGGCATCAGTCTCAAGTTGTAGCAGAGGTGATTAAAAGCCTCTGGTACTTCTTGAATTTCCATGCTAATGGAGAGACCTGAGATATATGAAGCTGAAAAGAAAGTATTTCCAAATAAGTTAAAATAGCTTTTAAAATTCAGTTGGTTTTATAGCTTGTCCTCAATTCTTAAGTACCTTGAATTACATCCACCTATGATTGTAATAGCTTGAGTGAAGGTAAAAGTACACAGTCCCATGAGCAGTGCTCAGATGCAGAATTTACAGTATTCTCATTGCTTTGTTGGGTCAAGACTATGTAAGCTGTAGGAATATTAATATATTGGATGGCTATATTGTACAGCAGGGGGAAAATTAATGAGGCAGATTCAGTATGATTTCAGGCATCTGACAAAACTGGTTTATAGCTGCAGATAGTGTATAAGTTATGCATGAACTTCTTCCAGCTAAAAATAATAGTTCACATAGTTTACCCAGTGTGGGGGGCAAGGGGAAAATATCACCGTGATATACATGAGGAGACACTGAAGTATTAGCAGAGAAACTTCTAGGGTATATACTTTATTGATGCCTATTTTCATTGCTAAACCAAAATATTTATGGCAATATGTAATGAGCAGATTATCATTCATAAAATATGCAGTCATAAAAATGAGGAATGGTGGGATTATTAGCAGCTTTCAGCAGTAGAGAGGCTGTCTCTTAATGGTTTCCTCTTTCTCTAGCCATTAGCACTGCAGCTGTGAATTATAGTATTGCATTTTATTGGATTCACTAGAAGAATCTGTCCAGGCAAAAAATAATAATTAAAAAAAACCCAAACAAGCCAGGAAATGATAATAAGAGGGCTTCTTTTTAAACTCCCCTAGTAATTGTGATTGCAATTCTGACAGTGACTTTCAGAATCAGTCTGTAATTTTGACAGTAGCACATAACAGTGATGGTTATATATTGAAGAGAAACTGATACTTGCCCAAACTGATCTTGTAATCATTCATTTTGTAGAACCAAATTCTGGCTATCTGTACACATAAGTAAATGCTAAACATTAGATATGAGCACTTGCTGAAGTCAGCTCCTCCTGTGAGTGCATTATTTGCATTAGTAAGCATTTTGAGTTAACTCTTGATGAAATGGGTGCACTTGGTCAAGCAGAAGTGCATGGCACATCACTCTCACTGTTATTTTATTTCTGTCTCCGTTATTGAGTTTGAAATCTGTTTCTGTTAGGATCTGTAGAAATCATCACCAAGGCCAAAAATAAAATAAATAAGCAAACCTAACCTAGCATATAGCAATTGCAAGCTAAAACTGCTTTCATGTAGAGCAGTAATTTTAATTAATTTGTCAGTAATTCTAATTAAAATCTGTTGTAAAAAGACCAAGGCTGCAATCATGCTTTATGAAAAGGTTGTGGAGGTACAAGGTGAAAATAAACATAGAGATAAAGCATCTATTTTCCAGAAAGCCTCTTTAGTGCCTGGGGAGGTCATGCTCTTTTTTCCAAAGTCACCTGTAGAGATTTTCAGGGATGCAGAGGCTACTGAGTTGTCAAATGTAAACTGACTTGAATTAATTTGATTTATTTATTTATTTATTGGTCCTTGACAATCTTTTAGTATTCTTGGGGTTGTTGATATTGAAGAGATTTATGATCATGGCAGCTCCAGTCACTCTTCCTAAATAACCTCATGTAGTTATAATTTGAATTACATTAATTAAAGCAATAGCTTATATTTGCATATAATGAGTAGTAAAGAACTGAGTGTATTAGCAAAAATGAGAGGGCATAATGTATGTAAACTAATAGAAGTGCACAACCTTTTAAGTCTATGGATAAATGAATCTAGCACCAGTTAGTGTAGACTGTTGCAGGATCAACCCAGGTTAGCTGACTTTTGTGGGCATTTCAGCAGCACTGTTTTGTGAATAAACAGTTGGAAGTCATGTTAAATATTTTGAGAAGCTACATGCTCAGTGAACATTTTGGAGATTTTTTTTAGAAAAATGAAGGAGACTCATGCTCAGTTTTCTTGTGGAGTACAGTGGAAATGCTGGTGGGAGAGACAGGGCCCATAGGAGGTGGGAATAAATTCTAATGAAGGCAGAAGTGGGTAATGATCTGGCCAGACCTCTATAGCTGTATGCCTTATTGGTTAAATGGTTAATCAATACAATTGGGTTTTGCCCATCTCTATGTGGGTTACACCTTAATTTCAGTGAAAGTGAAATATTTTAATAATGGATTGAAAAACTTTAGTGTTCCTGGTGATTTGAAGCTGGATTGAAACACTGGTGGTCTTCAAACTTACCTGAATGATGCATGAGGAAACTTAAAGGTGATATTTTAAGGTCTGGAACCTGTGTATATGAGATTATATTTGTTTTCATCCTAGATGCATTTTTACTTGGCCTAAAGCTAAAATGAAAGCATAAATGGCCAACAAACTGATCTAAAATAGCTTGGTTTGGGCGTACAACTCAACATGGCTCTCCTTCCTTTGCTAAAATGCAGATGCTCTTTCCAACATGGTGTTTCTAATGCTTTTTGGTAAGCCAAGAAGAAGAAAGAGAACTGGAATTAAACTTGTTCTAGAATTTTCTCCACTGGGTTTCTGTGCTTCCTTGCTGAAGTGAAAATTTATCTTGGGTATTCCCAGGTTTTGTCAATAGCTGCAGTTTTGCGTGTTTAGAGGGTGCTGCATCTGGTTGGTGTTGGGGAGGGAGGAGATATTTGTCCTGTTGGACAGCAAATGGACTCAGGCACAATGGACTCAGCACAGAGCAGACAGGCTCGAGTTTTCCTCAAAATCTTACCCAGACAGATAATCCAAACTTTACCATATTCCTTGTGCACCTTCTCATTGTCAAATTAATGGCATTTCAGGCTGCTTTCAGAATTTTTACTGCTTTATCTAATTACTCAACTTTTATGTTGATAAGGATCTGAAACTGTCTTCATTGAAAGTGGATATTTCTTGTCTGGCTTTCTCTGCACCCACTAATTCATGCTTTCGTTCTTACTTCTCTGACAGCTTTAAAACCTGAGCTATTTTTATAATCTAGGAAGTTAAATGTTTTATTGCAGTTCTAAATTTGTATGGATCAGCGTTTGAAATGGAGATTTACGATGGTGGTGCTGAGAGAATTCTAACCATGAACATGCAAAGAGACAACTCTTGGACACTGATGGTATCTCTGTTCTGTCCGTGTCGATCTGCCCACCGTGCGGGTTTTGGGGGTGGGAGGCTGCTTGTGCCTGTAAGCTAATAAGGGGTTAGGTAGGTGCAGAGCAGCTGTGGTAGCAGCATGTCTCTTTATTTATTGATGAGAAACCTCAGGAGGAAATGGTGTGGAATAGAGAATGAGCTCGGCCGAAGCTGGTGTCGGATTGCAGGAGGTAGCATGTTGTGGGATGTGTGCTGTGGTGAGACCCAACAGCATCAGAGTCACCCCTGCCTCTGCAAGGTCACCCTCTCTGGCAAGTTTAGTGGGAGATTCCCGACTCCCAGACACGTCTTTGTCCAAATTTGTGTGATAGAGGCAGCTTTCATTTAGACTGCAGACTTGCACTCGTCATCGAGTGCAAACCAGTGGGAATTTGGCTGGAGTGGAGCTGTGCTCAATCTTGGTGCACAGTCCCCACTCATGTATAAACTAGACCTGAATTAGCAAGCATTGCAGCTCAGGAAAGGCAGGTCTGTAGTGAGGAAGGGGTGGTGCAGGGGACCCCAACCAATGCTGCACCTTTTTCAGCTGATTTTTCATTAGTCTGGTTCAGGGAACTGCTGAATGCCCGCTGGTGACAAGAGCGCTCCTGCAGCTCAGTGTGGCTTTGTCCCAGAGACAGCCAGTTTAGGAATGCTTAGACATCGTGCTTTGGCTCCCATCTTGGCCACAGTGGGAGCACAAGGGAGATTTGCTTCAGTAGAGGAGCCCTGATGTGGGGTAAGTTGCTGTCCACAGGCTCTCCAAAGGGCTCCATGGGTCCTGCTGGCTGCTTAGCTGCCAGCCACCCAGACAGGCAGGGCCCCACCTTCAGAAATGGTGTCCTATAGTTTCCTAGGGCAGAAACTGACTTTGACAATGATTAACCCAAACAAGAGAGGATCAAGTCCTTTTCTGGTTCTGGAAGATGGGTGGAGGAAGAATTGTTCCTTCATTAGCACAACTGTATTGACTCTGCCAAAGAATTCAGCTCTATTCCCTTGAATAACATCACTTTAACTAAAATACTCCAAAATACTTGTATCAGTATCAGGCAAATGCTGTTGCATTATTTTTTTTTTTTTTCTTTTTGACCAGTGGCAACTTAGTTTCTGGCATATTTTGTGTTAAGATTTTTGACAGGTGGTCAAAATGAGGCTATAGTTAACATATGTCTTGCTATATTTTACAGGTACTGTGGTAATGTGTGTGTCTAACTCCTACAAAGATCAAGTGACATTAATGCTTCACAAGTTTCAGATACTGGATTAAATTCAAACTCCTGTTTAGGCAAAAATTATTCCTACAGGCACTAGAGACCAGTGGTATGTGAAATAAAGTTGCAGAATTTTCTAGAATTTATAGTTATATTTGTACAATTTGGGGCAGCACAGAGAGAATGCATAAGGCGTCTAATAAGCCTTTTCCTGAGCATGGCATCATTGCTGATAGCAAATGTACAAGGATGTTCTAAAAATGAAAATTAACTGTAACAAACAAGGAGTAAGAACGGCTACAGTAATTGAAATGTACTAATGAAACTCTGTAGTTTGTTCATATTATGAGCAGTCAAGAATCATGCATAATTCAGGAGTGCAGTTGCTAACAGTAGGCTCACATAAGATCATTTAAATTTGTTTCTCTGGCCATGAGAAGATGATCTTTGAAGGGATCCCTTATGAGGTTCTGCTTGGTCCTGTCAGCACATTGGGAAGAGTGTTCTATTTTCTCTCTTGCATCAGTGAATATTTATGGGATGTAAAATAGGAATAGATTAAATTATGTATGGGGTGGGAAATAAATGCAGTCCTTAGCAAGATACTTCATTGTAAAATCTACCTGAAACTCTGACAGGTAGTGTGTTTGTGCACTAATTCAAGAATTAAGTTTTGTTTTCTGCTGTGGATAAATGTGGACATACAGGTTTATATTCATCTGTTTGTAATATTTTTTTGTTTGATTTTAAGATTCTCATTCATTTTAATACTCATGACTATGTTGCTATCCCTTTTGTTGTAATGTCAGGAGAGAGGCCTGCAGCAGTTTTCAGACTAAACAGCCAAGGGACGATAAATGTGGAAAAAAGGGAAGTATCATCATTCTTATTTTCACGTGGATTATCGGATGTTGCTCGGTACTGCACAAAACCTACATAATAAAACACTAAATAAGCTTACCTGTCCACCTCTCTAAAATCAAGTCCTTTCCAGCTTCTTCAAAAAGAAAATAATTAGAGAAGTTGTGCCCCACCTGAACTTATGTTCACAATTTTGCCACTTATGCTGTCCTCCAAAGGATAGAAATTCTTCCTTCTACCTGCTTCTGTTGGAATATTTCTTAGGAAATGCTGAGTTTCCCAAGACAAGTCCATAGAACTTCAGAGACTCTTATTTTTGCTTTCATGTTACATTAGAACAAAAATGTTTGACAGATTTTCTTTGTATGAATGAAGTGCTATGTGCCAATTACTAACAGGTTTTAGTTGCACATAGAAATTAGCAGCTGGCAAGTTTAGCGAATTATGGGATTAGGGCCAGGGTGTATTAAAAGCATTCAATAAGGGGAAAAAATGGTGAAGAAAACTGAAAAATTTACTTGAAAGGGTGTCATTTGATCTGAGTTTCTTAGGAGAGGTACAGTAGCAGAAACTATTTTGAAATGAAAAAAAAATGGCTTGCATTAAATAACAAGTCTTGCACATTTGTTTTGGAGATGGAAAATAATAATCAGGTTGGGATTTTTTTTTTTTAATGCACGAGTTCAGTTGAAATTTTTCACATGTTGTTACTCAGTATGTCAGTGTGATGTGGGTGTTGAAGGGTGGGGGCTGTGCAGGCATGTGCAGCAGATGTACAGCATGTGGGGAAGAGCTGAATCCACAGTGAGTCAACAAACACAACCTAATTTAGCTACAGACAAAATACATCCAAGATGTGCAGTGGAAGGAAGCTGTGCTGAGCAAATTACTGTCATCACTTAATGATGTAGTTCATAAAGGCTTCAAAATATTGGGATGATGCGTCCTTCTGTGGTCATCCTTCTGCTTCACTGCAACAGGAGGAGCTGGTTTATTTTTGGAAGAAAATATGTCAAAAAAGTCAGGAAGTGGTGTGGAGTGAGTGCTCCGTGAGCTGTGAGACTGCTGCCAGGAATCAGGGAGACAGAGGCAAAGTCTGGAGGAAGCCTGGCTCTTGGGAAGCACTGAAGCAGGTTATTCAGGACAAATGTGCAGGAAGAAACCTAATTCAACAAAAGTCAAATTGTGATGAGTGTCCCTCACCCAATTCCATCAGTGACCTCCTGAGCAGGGAACACACAGAGAGAAACTCTTGGGACAGCCAGGACATTTAGCTCCTGCTTGGCCTCTCTGCATCTTGGCTGACGTGCTTTGATTAAAGCAGAGACACGCTGGGATGTGTCTGCAGAGCTTCTGGAGGAACGGCGAAGATTTAGGCAAAAGACACGCGTGCTAATTGCAGCTCTGTAATGGATCTGTTTTTCTGTTGGATACTGAAATCCAAAGTCAAAACACTCCCATAAAAAGGTAATAAACAGAGATGTTTTATTGTGTTTTTATGGCCTCAGTCTGCCATCAGTAACTGAGCATCCACTTTTTTTCCTATTCCATGTAATTTGCTTGATTAGTGAATTGTATCACTGTCTTTCTGGGGAGAAATTTAGTCTGTTTTTCTGTATTTTTGGGAGCTCGGAACAGATATGTGGTAGAAGCACAACTTAGCTCACATCTGAGGCAGGAAAGAGAAATCAGACTACTTTTCTTATATTTTTTCATGAAACACAGCAAAGTATTGGAAAGTAAAGTGATCTGACACTGATTGCAAACTGGAATATCATTTGACAGTAGTTCAGAGCAGGCAAAAAATCCTGTCCTTATTACTGTGCAGTGCATTCTGAATATATCTGCAGATTCCTGTGCAGTTTGAGCACTTTTAAGATACTGAACTAAAAATTAAAT
The DNA here is from genome assembly GCA_013399225.1 of Rhipidura dahli. Classification (NCBI taxonomy): domain Eukaryota; kingdom Metazoa; phylum Chordata; class Aves; order Passeriformes; family Rhipiduridae; genus Rhipidura; species Rhipidura dahli. The sequence continues at coordinate 821,792 of VXAC01002371.1, read as the reverse complement.
TATATGTCAATGGAAGCATTTTAATAGTTATACTGAAAGTGCCACATTCGGTATTTTTGGTAATGTTTCATATTTTATGAACTTTGACACTTTAGTTGTTAACAAGGGAGCAGTTTCAAACTTTCCATGCAAGAAATTTCTCTTTATAACTCATAGTTGTAATAATATAGTCATAGTTTAATAGGTAATGTGCTATTATGTGCAACTGAAGAGCTGATGACGGTACTCCTTTTGCCATAAAGTTTAAAAGAACTTTTAGGCTGTAAGGTTTTTTGCCAGGCTAGAAAGGAATTCCGCGAACGCTTGGGTCAGGCTTGCATTTTGTGTGTCATTGTTGGCACACAAATATTTCTATGTACTGTGAAGTGCATCAACATCTTAGGAAGTTACTGATTAACATCAAACAGCTAAAAACCTGTGCACTGAACAGCTGAGAGTTTTTTTCTTCTGCTACTAGCTTTGCTTTTGTGGTTTTCTGCTTTCAAGTGCAGATCCAATGAGGAGCAAGGGCTTTTGACAGGATTTTGCACAGGGTGGAGATAGTGAACTTCCATTTGTGTGCTAAGGTGCTCAGATTCTGATGCCTATATAAATCATTGTGAGAGATTTCAAATTACCTAAAGAATTGTTAGTTTAAAAGCACTGTCCAAATATCAGCTGATTAACTTCCAGGACAAGTGAAAATGGCAGAGCAGGGAATCTGTGGAAAAATCAAGTCTTTCAGTAACTCAGATTTCTCCCATCTCTACCTATGTTCTTCAGCCTTTTAGCCCTTTGCTTACTGAAATAAAAAGACACTGAAGAAACATATAATTTCCAAATATTCTAAGAACTTGGTCCAAAGTTTAGTTTAACCCAAGTTTTCTCCCTGTCTTGTTGTCACTTAACAATTTCAGTAGTTCTTATTTCTGTCTCAAGAAATCATCTTGAGAATCGAACGGTTTCCATTGAGTAGATTTCTCTGGCACAAAGGTGTGATGTGTGAGAGGTGTGTTTTCAGGTGACAGCTCAGTTTTGGTCCTGTGCATGAGGGTCTGGGTGATTTTTGGAAATCTTGATTCATTTTGATGTGATGAAGCCTGCAGACAAAAGGAATGCTTAGTGAATTTGGGTTTTTTTAAACTGTTTCTGCTTCCAAGTATGTCTGTCAAGACTAGTAACTGCCCAAGATTAAACATGAGTAACACTGGCACGTTTCCAAATGAAAAATATTGAATTTGCTTCTTGGCCTTCAGGAATCTGGCAAACAACAAGTGTGACAAAAGCATTCCCAAATTCCACTCACTTCTTCTAATTGTTGTCCTTCCTGACCATATAGCTTATGGAAACTATGTAAAGGTCTTCTGATAAAGTCAGAACTAAGTTGTTCACTCACAAGGAATAAAAGGAGCCACGTTTGAGACTCCATGTGCTATTGCCCAACGTGCTCTGAGAGAACAGCACCTGCACCCATAAGATTGAACTGTAGACAAATGATAGCAAGAAAGATTGGAATTCTGCAGTCCTGACATCCAGGATGCCTTCATGCCAATAGGAAACAACTGCAGTTCAGGATGACAAGTCCTTCTGGCCCACCATAATGCAGGCACATTATCATTTTATAATGCATGTCAACTCTGAATCTTATTCTTTGGTTCATTGATATGTCATGCAAGAAAACTGGGGAGAAATATCAGAAGTATAGTAAAAATATATTGCACAAAGAAAATGGGAGAAAAAATGGTTACGACAAATAGCACATATGGGGAAAGATATGTAAAGAAGAAGAAAATCTCTTCAGGCTCTATGTATTTAGCAAGTGCATAATCACAATATTAAAGACTATGATTTAAGGATTAGGATACTAAGTCTTAAAAGATGCTGTAAGACTCATTTTGCTTCATAAAGGATTATGTTTGCAAAGTTTTAAATAATAGTAAGTTTATAATACAAAAAAAAAAAGTCAAAAGAAAATAAAAAGACTGTAACATCTTTTGGGATGTGTTGTATAAATGTGTTCCCATGCTCAGCCATTCTTCTGACATGTGAAGCTGTCAGATATGCCCAGGAGAGGACATCTCCTTCCTTCATTCTGGGAAAACCCATCACTGACATAGAGCACCTTCTATTTGGTTGGCTGGTTTCTGTTTGTGTGTCTTTCTTCAGCTATCAGAGAGCGAGACATCTTCAAAGTATTACAGTCAACCAGTAGCTCTGAACTCTTACAGTAGATCCTGGAACCAGTAACTTGAAGTGATTAATAGATTACCCTTCCATGTCAGACCTTTCCTGGCTAAGCACCTGCCAGCAAGCCACACACTGCAGCCTGGAAGATTTAGTGGCCCTGACCTTTAACTTGGATGTGGCCTTGGTATCTGCCCCTGCACTTGTGGGCACATTGCTGAATCAGACAGGTCGATGGAGAGCATCCTTAACCCACTGAACTGGTATTGCTCCTCTGGATTGCCCCATCCCTTTCACTTTGTTGAGACATAAAGTTATGAAGAAGTCTTGACAAGAGCTGCAGCTCTGTTCAGGGTAAAGCTTATTAGTTTAGCCATATCTCAACTTGTAAGTGCATGTAAGTGTGATTTTTTGAAAAAAATTATGACACTACTATAGCAGCATCACTTTCTTACCATATTTTTAGGTTGAAGCATTTGAACTTATTTTTCCTAATAATATTTAGGTTAAGAAACTGTTGAGCTCTGGATTTTTTTCTTTTTTTTTTTTTTCTTATCTGAAAGGTAGTTTTGAGTACTGCAAAAAAGATAGCACATTAAATTTTGATATCTCTGCAATCTACCTTCACCAAAGCTGAAAAGCAGTGGATTGCATCAGAGTTTGAAACACATCCTTGAAAATATTTATTTTTTGAGTGGTTGCCTACTAATAAGTTCCTCTTTGCTAGGTAAAATATTAAGTATTCTTAAATAAATCTTGGTGAAAGATTTGTTTTTAATACACTTTGAAAGTAAATAAACAAGGAACAACAAAACAGGGAAATCAAGCACCAGCTGCCCTTCTGGCAAGCAAAAATTCTGTTTTTTTCTGATTTCTGTTACAGTTGTCAGTAATGTTGACAGCTGCTAAATGTAAACCCTGGTAGTATAATAAATGTTTACAATTAACATCTATGCTTCTGTTGCCAGCTCTTAGTCTGTTGTCATATGAGAAGCAGATCCTCTTAAGAAATATTCAACCCTGTAGCAATAATTCTGATGGTAAAAGTAAAAGGAGTTCTGATCACCATTTAAAATTTTTATCCATGAAAATATTTCTTTAAGGGATCAATTTTCAGCTGGAAATTGTAACTTCTAAAATTTTGCATAATTAATTTAGAGCAAGCTTTATGATATTTAGTACTAAAGCATTATATAAAAAAGGTAAAATCTTTACTTTCTTTTGTATTTCACAGAAGACTTCTTTATAATTAGAAGACAAGGATAAAATCCTTCCTTGTTCAAAATTATTGGCAGGATTTCCACTGCCTTCAGCAGTGCCAGGATTTCACGCTTGGTGGGATAGATGTGTTTCACACGGAGCTCTGTGTTTGGACATCATGGCTCTTCACAGGCACCTTGGTGCTGGTGGTATTTACCTTCATGGGCTGCTAACTTTGGCTGTGTTTATGGAGATGAAACAGAGCATGGGAGAGTGGGAGCAATCCATTCTGCCTTACATCTCATTAGGCACAAATGCTGTTTTCAGCAGTATGAGGACTGTGTTTTGTTGGTTTTCTTTTCCTGGAAAAGCAGGCTTTGTCCCACTTAAGGAAAAGGCACGTGTGAATGTCCACTTATCTGTTCTGCTCTAGCTGATGAATAATGTTGGACTCAACCTTTCCTGAAGTCCTTTCTCTGCTGCTGAATTGGACACCTTCCAGGTGCTCTGCAGTTACATTTCCATCTACTGGAGTGAGGTAAAGAGAGACCTATTGTCTGTTCTAAGCACGTGCCATGAAATTGCGTGTAGGCACGCACACATTGGCTCCATCAAAATCCAACAACGCCTTTGCCTGAGAGCTCCAGCCCCTCCAAAGGCTGGGGTATGGAGTGGGATCTCACTGCTCCAGGAGCCGGCATCGGGAGGAGCAGACTGAACAGGCTGTGCCGCTGCGAATCCAAGCTGCTCCTGGCTTGGGTACAGCCGTGTAGGATGCCTGTCTAAAGTCACTGCTTTGGAAGGTGCTTCTGTACGCAGCTCTAAGTTATGCAGCGTTGTAAAACATATCAGATTCCTTCTGTCAGTTTATCAGCATGTATCCATTATCAGGTGTGCTGCTGGATTCACTCCAATGAGCAGCACGTGGCTGCTGGACTCAGCAGAGGTTGCCATATGACTGCAGCTCCTTCTTTCCCTACAGGCTTGGAGTTGTGTCCTTTACGCCTCTTCAGAGTTATACATAAACCTGAAAATTATCTTTAGAGCCTCGGTTTGTCTGTGGATTATATGTGCTTTGTCTGTTTTGTACAGGGTCTTGCTATGGTTATTTTCATCCCATAAACTTGCTGTGTGGGAGTATCCTAATGGTTCATGAATGGTATATGAAATCTCTTATAGAAACCTGTGTGGGTCTCTGTGTAGAGATGCCACAAAGCATTATCTGGTAGATATTTATTGTGTGTTGGCCTTCCTTTTACACTGAAGACATTGACATTTGGGGGTTAATTTGTTTTTTTATCTATATAAAAATCTTTCTAGAAAATGGTCAAAAATATGGTTACATTTGCCCTTGCTTGGGGATCTCATACAGTGTTCCTCTTGTCTGCCCTTTTCCGTGTTTTCATGGTCTCTGGTATCTGGACGTAGCTCGGAGTTGTCAGCCAGGTGAGCAGCTGGAAGCTATGGCAGCTGACTCTGTGTGCTCACTCTTCCAGGACTTACCCATTATGCATGTCACACTCACATCCCATCCAATCTTTATCATCCTGTTATTCCACCAGGTCTTATATGACAGGTTTCTTCCCTACAGTGTGCCCTGAACACAGGTGTAAATGCTGGAGGAGATGGGAAGGAGAGAAAAATGTCTTTAGTGCAAGGAAAAGTAGGCCAGGTATTTTCTGGGTTTTATGCCCAGGTCTCTAATATCCAGGGAATTCATTCTGTATTCACTGGCAGCACTACATTTTGCTGACTGTATTTTGTTTTGTCATTTTTACTAGCAAAGAATGATATCTAATAGTTTAAAAAAGTACCAGAGCAGAGCTGCTGGCTTAGCAATGTCCTATGAATGTGGCTATGCCAATGGCAGAGCAACAGAGTCACAGAATGGTTTGGTTTGGTTTGGAAAGCACTTTAATGATCATACAGTTCCAGCTGCATCAGCCAATCACCTCAGGACTCTAGGATTCATCTCATCAGGCCTACAGGCTTAAATGTCATAGAGAATTCAGTCCTTTGTGTAGTATTTGGTATAAATATTTATTTTTCAATGGCTACAAGATTGCACTCATCCCCATAACGGGTCAATTAATAGACTAAAATAATATCTGATATCCTGTGAGACATAGCCTTGACCATCAAGTATTTCTAGACTGCAGAGTTGTCTTGAGTACTTGATGGAAGTTGACTTACTTAATGAGGAGCTGTGAACTGGAGAAGTCAGCAGGAGATGGTGGATAATCCATTTAAGCCCTTGTCATTTAACAATTACAATAATGGACGGGCTGGTCTGCAGGCACATACACACACTCCCTTCTGTGAGATGTTTCACCGTACAGCTCCGAGTCCTTCTCTCAAATGGGCAGAGTTGTACTCTACATCCATGCTCTGCAGTGTCACAATCCCATGGGATTTTGGCTCCACAGCTACATCCCCAAGGACCTGAGCAGTTGCCCAGCTCTTCAGAGGGCACTGCTGGGCTGGCAGTCACTTGTTTTGATCAGGAGATGCTCACAAGTTCAGGATCTGGCCATCTATTCAGTCATGGAGCAGAAACAGGGGTAATGCACTTAGACTGCTTCTCACTGCTGCAGAACACAGTTAATTAAAAGAAATTATCTGCTTTCTTTCAAACATCATTTGATGTTTGTCAACTTAACTTTTGTTCCTCTGAACTGGAATCTGTCCTAAGATGAAGCTGAGAATTCATGAAAAACAGATATTTGTTGGTACAAGACAAAATATCCATGAACCTACATTGTGCTGTCCAGGTTTTGCTGTTGGCAGGATCACAAGAACTGAAAATATCATTAGTAAATGTGCTGAGCAAACTGGAAAAAGTTGCATTTTTAGCCCCTTATCAGAATTTTACAGCTTCTCTTTTTTTTCAGAAGAACTTAATTATCTGTTTCTTATGTAAACATTCCTTTATGAACCTAAGGCAGTATCTCAGTATTTCTTTGTTAAGGGATGAGGTCTAGAGTTACCTTGTGACAGATTCATAAAAGGGAAGTCTGAGTGAGGAGGGGAAAAAAAGTATGGTTACTCATATGTTTCTAATTAATTTCCTCACTATCGTCTTTATAATGCAGAGCATGAACAAAATATGTGCATATCTTACCCTTGATTTTTTTAAAAAAAGAAAAGCTGGCAGAGAGTTTTCAACACATTCAGGCTACAATGTAAGAGGTTGAAAAGGACTAATGCAGCGCTTGCTTAAGAAATAGTCTTATTTGTTCAGACCAAATAGAAAATTTGGGTGAGCTTCTGTGTGATGTGGAGAAAGCTGGAAGGAGAATGGAAAGCTGAGATCAGAATTGTAATGTTAAAATATATTTTAATTGAAATTTTTTAGAAGAAAAGGAAAATTTAAATAAGGATAAGTGACAGAAAGGTTATGATTACCTTTGTGGAGGGAAAAAAACTCTAAATAGTAACAAAGTACAGGAAGAAACAGCCCTAATTTGATTTCATGGAACCTGTTAGTTTGAAGGAGAAGTTAACTTCGTATGTTGCTCTGGACTTTAGTGAATCCTTGTCTTTCTTAGGAAGGGAATTGTTTTCCGAATCAACTGTGTTTCAATTAACAGCTGAAAATTTTTAAGGAGCATATTATTTGGAGTAATTCTTAAAATTCCTACTTGTGAAGTGATGCAAGAGATGAGCCATTTACCATTAAAAAATAGAGTATAGACATAGTAGAGGATCTAAAATTGGAAAGCATTGGGAAGCACACAAAAATACTTCAGTTGAAGATGTTTCTTTGAGAATAGTGTAAAAATTATAATTAGTGCTGTATTCTTTAAAAAAAAACATATTTACAATATAATAGACATATATTTATGGGGTATTGCTTTGTATGTGATAATCTAGGGAAATGTCTTTTGATTTACATTGCAAAAAATTATTAGCTATCATCTGGGGACTGTTTTGGGATGATTACATGGTAAAAGGGATCCTGCATCTCCTGGCAGAGATGGGGAAGATATCTGTCCTGGCTGAGTAGCCTTCTTCTGGTGCAAAGAGTGGTGCAGCTGGTGCACTTCTGCAGAATGAACAAAAATGAAGTGGTTGGGATCTTCCATATGTGGTCTGGGATGGGCTAATGGATAAATCACCTAAATACCTGTTGGGCACACCTGCTCAGCAAGCATTGAAGAAGTTGATCAGCTGTAGAATTAAGTGCAGTGCCAGGTTAGGCAACTCACTGGCAGATAGCAGTGAGCTGATAGGAGCTGATTAATGATCTTTTCCTCTCCGCGCCGCCGCGGAAGGGGAATGACCTCTGGCAATTAGGATGCAAAGCTTTTGGTGGACATTTCTGGTAGGGATGCTTTTGTTGCAAATCAATAAATCAAAACCCCAGGGGGAAGCGATCAAGAGGCGGCTGCTGCTGAAGTGTTATTCATCTTTTCCAGGAAATGAATTCTACCTGTTGCCTTTCACAGGAACCACAGCACTTGTTCAACACTTGGTGACTGCTTATGTGCTTTCTTGAGTCAGAACTTTAATTTCTATACATAGTGGGAAGAGTAACAAGTATAATTTCTATCTCCTTGAATTAATAAGGGCTCACGATGCAGATTTTGTGAGCGTGTTGGAAAATGCTAGGCTTACACACGGCAGACAGATTGCTATGAGAGTCAGTGAGTGTGTATTTTGAAGAACTGTTTAGAACAAATAACTCTTAGTTGTGTATAATCTTTCTTCACATTGACAGGCAAATGTCAAGCAGTATGGAAACCTCAGGAAATTTTCAGGGCTGACATCATCTGTTTCAAGTCCTTATAAAGCAATGAGGAAAACAAGCTGATTTTGTTATATGAAATTTCTGCAGGGGGAGGAAGGGAAATTTGTTGTCTTCTGAGTAGCTCAATAACTTTATTTGTCAGTAAAGAAAGATGCTGAAGGCTAAAAAATGTGATGGGATTTGATCAAGGTGCTTGCTGGATTGCAGAGTGCAGAGCATTCCAGTGGATGCATTCTGCAACATCTTGAACAAAAACCCAGGGATCTGCATAAATTCTTTGAGAACAGATTATGAAGGGTGTAAGGATGGAAACTATAAATAAATAAATAAATAAAATTATAAAAATAAATAAAAATCATGTGTTGGGCTTAACCTGGGTGTAGACTGTGCGGAATGAAGCACTGGTGTGGTGGCCTTTTCAGGTTTGTATGAGCTCACTGACCACCCTTCTGCAGCCAGGGCTTGGTTCAATGGTGTGGTTTTGTGCTCCTGAAGAGCTCGGAATGACCACTGCTGATGATGTCAGGTGCTCTTTCTTGAGCAGGGCTTGCTCTCACTTCATCAGAATAGCCCTGATAACTGTGATAGCTATGGCTTTGGAGTCTGATGTTGGGCAAGGCTGGGTGCCCAGCAAACTTAAACCTTTTTATGTTAAGTGGGAGATGATTTCAGGTGACTGAGCCTGGAACTGAGATGGAGCCTTAGCCTGTGCCTGCTGGGATGGCACCGATGAGCAACTCCTGGTAGCAGTCTGTGGGTGACACCAAGTTCCCCCTGGCACTGCAGGAAAAGGGGGAACTTGGTGTTACCCACTGCTTATTTATAAAACCATAGCATACCATAAACCTCCCCTGTCACACTTGGAGGTCTAATAGCAGATCTGGGTGACAGACTTCTTTTTCATTAATTTGAAGCTCACCAGTTCTCAAATTGATATCTCAACTGATTTAGGAAACTGCAGTTTGCTATTTGCTCTGCCTTATGCTAGGAAAGGGGCTGGTGGACATGGAGAGATTCAGCACATAAATACAGGGATACAACACCATGTGTAGTCCATCCTGAATTGTCCTGCCTGGCCTTCAGCTGTGACACCAGAAGGTTGCAGATGTCCCTGGATCCAATGTCAAATCTGACAGACCCAGGCAGATGTCTCAAATGCCCAGTCTGGCTCAAAGGCATATGTTTAAAGCTGGTGGGTTATTATTTAAGTAATAATAATATGTGCAACATTTCAAGGCAAAACAAAAAAATATTAATATACAGAGAGTTTCTCCTATTTCACTGTGGTGTAATGAAAGAACAAGAAATTTATGTGAGGACTTCAATCACTTTTTTTAGAAAGACATTCTCGTATTGAATTAAATAGATAATCTCCTATTAACTCCTATTAAGAAAGAACAGGATTTATCTGTAGTTTATTAATTGGAAAAAGCTTGTCTTATTTTTCTAGCTTGATAGAAAAATTTGGAGAACTGTACAGATCTTGATGAGATCAAAACTACAATAACAATTGAGTGAACATTTGCCCAAGCCATGGTTGTAATTTCCAACGCATGGTATCCAAGTGAACTAATTTTGATGTAAGGAATTAGTTTATTGTCATTCTGTTGCAAACAGCCTGCATTGTTGTTAATATCCATATACTTTGTATTGCATTAGTCTCCATTAATTTTCATCATTTTTGCACTTGTGGGATAGCGCTTATGACTAATTTATAGATTATGTGGTGACATATTGACTTAAATAGACTGTATTTTAATGCTATTATGAACATTTTCTAGTAAAATAATTTAATTACATTGAAATTTAATGCTATTACAGTGGATAATTGACTGCAGATCAAAACCATAATATACAAGACCTACCTGGAAGGTGCACAAAATCAATTGGCTCAGCATTGAAGTTGTTCCCTGCACCACTTTTAAAAAGGTTCCAGCCCAAGGAACCATATTCTAGTCTGTTCATCCAGTAAAAAATTGACTTTTAATAGCACAGCCTACCTATATTTTAATGCTGCCTCTCTTTGTCACACTTTTTGTGTGACCTCTGAGGAAAAAGGCTTCAGTCTCAGAGGTGAAGAGACACTGTTGTTAATGTACAGAAAAGGTATACAGAAATTATTTGCCAGAATTTGGGAAGAAGTGAGTTCTTATCTCATCAGATTTGGTGGGAAAGCTAGCTCTAACTCAGAGCCACAGCTTCCTCCAGATGTCTTCATGCCAACAGAAAGGCATCCAGGTCTCTGGAGTCCTTGTTATGGTTTGCTGTTCCAGCATCACTTTCTTGTTCAAAATAATTTTTTTTTTTGTTATATTTTTAGTTTCCCCTGTGTTATAGCAAAACAAGTAGCATGAAGGCTGTGAGATGAATCTTCTCTAAGAAAACAAGTTAAGATGGAACAGATTCTCTCTGGTTACTTGAAAATAAAGACCAAGCCGTTTTCAAACCTAGCCAAAGTGCAGGTGTGCTGTTGGTTCCATCTCTTAACCTCAGGGTAACAGAAGTAAAAATAACTTTATCAGAGCATGAGAAGAACAGTTTATTATGCTGCAAAAAAGAACACCAGATTAATCTTGACTAGTGATTGATAAAGTCCTCCTACTGGCTTTCTTGTCTGTCTTACATATATGAGGGGATACTTTTGCTTGGCCTCTCCTACATACCTGTCCCTGATAAAGTGTGATGAGTTTTGTTTCTCCTGATGCAAAGATTCTACAAGATTATGTATGTTTTCTGATAAGGGGATATTCTTATCTCAGCTGCTGTATTCACAGGTGGCTATAGTTTTGATATCTTGATTTTCCAAATTGAAAATTATAGTCTGAAATACATTAACTCCTGCTCTGATTTTCCTGACTTTGAGTATTCACATACACCCTGCAGAAAATACCCTTGGGTTTACAAACCTTTTGTTAAAACACCCTGAGGCACAGCTCGGCTTAAATGAGGCCTGGGCTAGTTCTGCCCAGCTTTTCTCTGATCAGGTGATTTTGGCAGCCTTGCCAAAACACAGCATCACAGAGAACCATGAACAGCTTTACGTCCTTGTAAAGCAGTTAGGGCTGGAAACCAGGAGGGGTGATGAACTGGGGGACAGCTTCTTATGGGCCCCAGGGATGAAGAAAGCCAAGCAGCTGGCAGTTTGTGCCAACCCTTCAAACGGGAGGCCAATGCACATCTGAGACTGTAGCACATCCACAGGTGTCCAGCATCTTGAAGACTGGGCCCAATGAGAAACCACAGCATGTGGTCCAGGCCACCAGCCTGGACTTGGACACGTTGAGCACTTGGAGGTTTACCTTCTTTGTCTACTTTAGCAACAGTGTAGTGTAAATATTGTATAATTGGTGTGCAAGTCTATAGAAGTGTGCAAGTTTAGTATAGTAAAGACCTTAAGGTTAACATCTGTAAAACAACAGAGGCTGCATTCCTTTTCGTTTCTTCCACTGATTATTTTTCATATTTAGCCTAGATTGGTTCTGCTAGAATTTCTTCATTGAAGTCTGCTCTCTTTGTGAGAAGAACTGTTTTGGTAACTCACTTAAAATTTTTAATTTCTTGATTCAGTTATTTGCTCAGAGGGTTTTTAAGGCAGGATATGTACAAAACAAATTGCTCTCCCGTTTGATCTCTCCTGAAATATGCTTTGGGTATGAAATAAACGATTTTGTTTTAACTAGGAAAAAATTATTTCTTTTTGTTTAGTATGAAGGGTTTATTTTTATGAATTCTGCTAAAGAAATTTTTACAAGTTGGTCTTTGCCTCTCTACTATTAGTTCTCTTCTGAAAGAATGTGATAAGATTCTTGTTACTCCTTAAAACAAACAAAAAAGTACGTTATTTTTCAGTAAAGATAATTTTATCTTAGAAGAAAATTCTCATAAGAGGACCTTCCATAGTGTAGAAAAATTGTTCCCATTCCTGTGTCCCAAACTGAGTGGTGCAAGTACTTTGATCAGATTCCCCTTGTAGGAGAGCTCCTTCCTACAAGTAACTTGTTGAATTCCCTGGGCGTTCAATAAACCTGGTTCAGTGCATATTGGATAGAAATGTCATCAGTAAGATTTACATGAAGTTTAAAGCATCTAGAATTCCAGGAAAGTACAGGTTCAGAAATCACTACCTGTTCTGACCTGAATACATCACTCTTGTTAACTTGAACGTGTGTTATAGAATCAGTATTCAAGACATTCATGTTCAAACATTTGCATTTTGGTGAGAATTTTCCTGACAGAGCAAATAATTGACTGGTAAGGACTTACTCTTTTGACTGTATCCATTGTTACTATAACCCCACCGAACTTGCTGGGAGTCTGAAAGGCAGAAGGATGTTAATTAGTAATTACATTGGTACAAAAGGGAACTTTATAAGAATTTTAAATGTTTCATGAGTGGATCAATAATTAATTCGTTTTCTGGAGGTGATATAGTGCTAATTGTTTAGGAATAGTGGAAAAAAATACAGGCCACAAAAAGAGTGGGAAAACCCATATTTTATATGACTAAAACAGGGATTACTGCTTCAGTTAAAAATGAGTTGTGCAATACTCTCTCCTTTTATTCTTTACTCAGTTTTCTTTGCTGTATTTCCCTCAAATAACAATAGTAAGGACTCTGTCTGCACTGGAAGTCATACTGTGAAGACAGCAAATCTTCCAGATTTGTATCCCATTAAAATTAACTTATCCCTGTGAGACTGAGTACCAAAATGCCTGTGAGGAGGCATTGCCTGATTTCTGCCCTCCCTCAGGAGGATTTTTTTCTCCTGGTGACAGAGCCTTTCCCGAAATGACTGAGAGGTCCTGGCTGGACTCAGCAAATGTCAGAAAGTTTGTAAGGACTGAGAGGGTGGGTTTCCACCACCCTGTTGTGCTGTATGTAGAGGATTTAATGGGATAAAAGAGGCACAGCTTTGCTAATAGCTTGTACAATTCAAAAGGGCCACATGAACAACAAAGCTGTGCTGAGAAATGGTTTTTTTGACCTCTAAGGCAAAATTTCTCCTTCCACGGAGGAAAGATATTATTTTAACTAAAGAAAAAGAAAACAAGAGAAAAAAACCCACCACACTTTATCCCTAGATGCAACATTTTATTTCTCTCTGATCAGCATTGGCAGCTGTTCATTTTCTGCCTGAGTGAATTCAGAAGAAGTCATTTACCTTACAAGTGATGAATGCTGTATGGCACTTGCTTGTCTCTATCTTAGTAGCGTTTACTCTCAGCCTGACAAAAACCTTCTATTTATTTCTGGGTCTCCTAGTAATATCTCATTGAACTAATTATTTATCATGTTTCTGAATTGGGTGAGAAAGGCAATCCTCTGATAGAGACAGCAGCTCTGTGCCACGTTCAGATGAATTCATGAGGGAGAGAATAACCCAAGCAATGATGTCAGTGTTACCAGGAAACAGGGTTTCAGATTCGAGCAGCAAGTCTTACTAGAGAGCAAGTTGTCTTCTCTGAAACAGATTAACTTTTATTGCACTGCAATTTATTCACTTACCATCTTATTTCCATTTTGAATGTACTCCTCAATCCACGTGGAGGCATTTTTTTTGCTGATGTCTTTCCTCTTAGGCTCAACACATAGGAGTTAAACACACTGACTGAGAGAGAGAAATGAGGATTACTGTTTATGGAAAAGTTAAGGAGGATACTGCTGGGTGGGGGGTTTTTTGTTTGTTTGTTGTCTTTTTAAATTCAAATTTGCAAGACTGAATAGAACTATTTCAACATAATTTCATTTTGATTGCCATTTACTGTCGTGCATGTAAGATTTTTTACTGTGGCTGTGAATGTTAGTTACAAAGTAGTAACAGGAAGCCTCTCCAGTAAATGTGCTACACATAAAAGGATTAAAAATGTGCATGTTCAGTTTTGTACTTGCTAATACTCCGCTAATCTGTAATACTTTAGAAGACAATACATGCCAACACTGACTAATAGATACAGTCAGTGCTCTGAAGCCAGCACTCGATACTGCCACCACTGCAAGGGGGAAAGTTGTGTTATCAGCAGCACAGAAGAGTAATAAAAGTGTAAAATATCTTGGGTAGATGTTGTTGCCTTCATTGTATTTGCAGATGTTTGGTCCCAGTATCTAAAGCTGGAGGATTTTAAGCAATGAAAGCAGCCATTTGTCAAGAAGATGGGAGAAGGCATTACACAGGCACTACAAGAGGAGCAATTTTTAGGATAAATGGTCACAACTTCACTAGCGACAGTAGACGCACATAAAATTTATTTCAGCTGAGAGTGTGTCTCTTTCTTTTTCCCTTCTGTCAAATGAAAAAGGTTGTATTCCAAAAGAATGCATAATGTAGTATTTGAGTGCAATGCTTTGTACCTTCTGCAGGAAATTTAGGTTAAAAGCTGAATTTTAGGGAAGTTGGAAGGCCAAATTTTTGGTTGTTTGAAGCCATAAATCAAATGTGTATATGTGTTTGAACCAGCAAGGATGTCATAAAGGATATGACTTGGTTATACTTCAGAATATATTTCTCTTTGAAAGATGAGGAGCTAATCTGATGGAGGAATTTAACAAAAGGTTCTTGCCAGGTGTTGCTCACTTGGTTTTGAAGCATTTGCTCCAGGGAAGTCATGCCCTGTTGGCAAAGTTTGCTGCTTTTAGAATGGCTTTCCTGGTTCCTGTTAGCAATTGTTAACCTCCAAAATGAGCTAATGCAGCCAAAGTTTCCGTCATTATGTGTGTTGCACCAGCAGAATAATGCACTGACAGACTTGCAGGCTTTTGAAATGTTAGCTGTGGCATGGTATTGGGGACAGCAAACCGGAGGCTTCCTGATGTTCCTTCCATGCACAGAAACACAGGCTTCAGTTTTGACTTAGAGATTGCATTATCTTTTTTGTTTTCTCCTCTGGAATTTTAGTTTATTAACCTTTCCATGTGGGAAAAGCTAGTGTTCATAGGCCTTTAAAAAGAAAAAAAAATCTCTCATTTGGAGGTGAATAACAAAAGAGACAGAATGAACATGATGGCCAGGGTGCAAAAGTGACTTAGTTGTGAAGATGAGGCTCATGTATTACGGATTTTTTTGTGATTTGTGACCCCCATTAACAAGGTTAAAAAGAGAAGTAGGATTTCAGTTGTTTTTTCAGGATATTTTCTCCCCTTGGGAAACTCTATTGGCAGAAATGGGTAAAGTGATGCATTTTGAGGACGTGGGCGTTTGCAGGAGATGCAAACAAGTGAGTTGTGCTTTCCATCTTGCTCCTATTATCAGTCTGATTATTCCCAAAGTAAGAAACAAGCACTCTGAGGAGCACACTCAAGCTTTCAATGATGCTTTCTCAGATATTTAGGTCTCAACTTTATTGGGAAGTTTTTGGGGTTGGATGGGGAAACAGCTTCCAGCTTGGAATGGTTAGTAGACTGAAGTATGTCTGGGTGTAAGTCAGCTCCTTCTGAGGGATAGGAGACATCTGGACTTAATGCAGAGGGGGAACAGTCCTGTTTTATATTCTGAATATTTGATGTGTTATTTTCTATTTGGATTTTTTTATGTGTCTCAGCTTTCTCCGGGTTTTTTTTTTCTTTTTATTGTTTTTACAACTCTTTCAGCATATTACATGTGGGATGCTGGTTGGCTGGTCCTGTATTAAAGTCACCCAAAGTTATGACATCAGAGTATGCCTAAAAAGCTCATTATTCTCAATATACATATCACTGTCTGTAATTGAGCTTACATTTTTGCTCCAAAGTAATTTGGATTTCTCATAAATTTCTCTTTAGTTTAATGTACTTAAATTTAGGCTGTTGGGCATATTCCATAATCTTGTTGTCCATTTTAGAGCTCAATCATTGAAAAAGATGTATTTGACAGTATTGATTGCTGAAATTACTTCCTTGTAAGTAATCTTCTTTCTAAAAGGCAGCCATTAATTATGCCTTTTTTCTCTCTTAGGTTGTTATTAATTCAGAACTCATTATCCTTTTGTCTTTTTTCTCTGAATAATCTCTCATGAAAGGTCTTGACCAACATGAAATAAATTTTGAAATAATCAATTCTGAATGTAGCTACAGGCTCCCATTTGTTTACCATTTAAGAATGCTGTGAAAGAACAGATTGCAAACTGCAAACCTTCTTTACAAAGACCTCTTATTCAGTCTGTACTTATGACTTGTTCTTCCAGCTTTACCTTATGCTTTAGGACTGATCAGGCAGGTTGGTGACTGTGGCTGCCTTGAAGATCTTTTGTGACTGTACTGGTGTGTCACCAGTCCTGGTGCTAAGGACAAATCTGCTTCTTGACTTAGGAAGTGTTTGAACCCTGAGCCACTCAGTGGTGCAGTGAGAATTAACTTTATTTTTGTTTTGGAAGATGGATCATGTGGGAATAGCTTGCCTTACTCCTTACGATTAACAGCTTTTTTTCTTGGCTCTGCTCCTTTTTCTTTATAGTCTTCAGGCACTCAGCAAACTGTCTGGCCCTGGGTATTTAATTTCTCAAGCTGTTGTGAGGATTTGTGTCTCTGGCATGATGCTGTAATTTCCTTCTAAGTTTGGACAGTCCTGTTATAAATAAAGTCATCCAAATTGTTCGACTCTTTATCATCTTGATGCCTTTCATTTCTGCCTTTATCCTTTAATGGCCAGTCCACAAAGGACTGATTTTCCTCCAGGCATTTCTTCTCTCAGCTGACGCAGACCCAGACCTGCAGTCCATACATACACCAGCCTTGATGCTAAACAATCACTTCTGTTTCCTTCAACAGAATGGCGAGACGTCATTAATGAAATGAATAAAGGAATAAAGGAAGTGCTAGCATCCTGCTGCTTGGGCAGGGATGGGACCCTGGTGGGGTTTGTCTGCTGTGAGCTTGAGTCCTCATTATTATCTACAGCTCCTTTAAATAACTTACACCCAATTTACCAATTAATTGGTTAAGAAATCACCACACCTTCTCATCCTCTAACGCACCAGTAGATATTTTCTCATCCTATCATTGACTTACGCATAAATTACCCTTGCCATACTTTGGTGATATGCCAGACTTGCTGGCACAATTTTTGGCTAAATTGTAATAAGGAGTTGGAGTCTGGCAAATACAGTTATTTCTCCTGCTATTGAAGAGATCTGATTCTTGCTACATGATAACTCTAAATGCTCAAATCTGGTGACATCATCCCAAATATTAGAGCCTAAGCCTTTCAGAGATCCTAGGAAAGTCGTTTCTGCTTGCTGTCTTGCATTACAAGTAATTTTTACCCTGCCAAAGCCTACACCAGAATTTGCCTATGCCCATTTGACCCTTTTTATTCTTTTGTATTTGGGGAGATGCGGTCAAAATCACCCTGAGTATCTCAGGATCTTTGTGTGCATGTTCTTCAATGATTGATCCTTCTTTAATGCTCCTGGGACATGCTCTGGCTGGCTCAGTCACAGGAGCACAACAGGAGATGCTGGAAGAGGCTCTGTCACCCAAACCTGGGCAAGGTTTGCTCTGCTCAGAAAAAGATCAAAGGAGAATATCATCCCTACCTCTCTCTCCTTTCCTGGAGATCTCTGGACTGAAGAGATAGCAGGAATACCCTTGAAGTGCTGTACTTTAAAGCAGGCTAGCAGGAAGGTTGTGAAGTGTCTTATTCTCACCACAAGTAGAAGACCTACAAGAACTCTTAGGAGCTGGTGGAATGAATATTGATCTAATGAAAATGGTTTTCCTCTGTGCCAGGTGTCACATTATCCTTCCCCACTTGGCCAGCATTATTTCTAGCCCATACTTTGTCTGTCCTTTGTTTTCATTCCTTCTGTTTTTAAGATTCATCCATTTGTAATCAATTCTGTAATTACCAGGCATGATTTTGATTTTTAGAGGATTGCTTGTAGCCCTAGTAATTCCTCTGTCTTGCTTTGATCTCTCTTGTAGTTTTAGTTATGAGATAAATAAGCAGAAGCTCCCACTGCTGGATATTTTATAGGTATTTATGACTGCTATAGCTATATCTTCTCAGGTTTGCTCCTTTTAACCAACCTTCTGAAAGCCTTAAATGTTTAAAATTTAGCCACTTGAAATTCATCACAGCTGCTCGTCCCCAATGATTGTTGTCTATTAGTTCTTCATGCACAATTGCATACCCATAGCAACTGCAATACAATACATCTTTCACATTATCTTCTAAAGATACTGCTACAGTTTCTGCATATTGCACAAGCTGTAATTGAGAACAGCTTTCTTCCTTTTATGCTGCAGAGTTCTCATACAGAGTCAATATTTTTCTTTAAGTTGCCTTTCGTGTGTTCTTTAAGTACCCCGTTCTGGGAAAGATGACATAAGAGGGGTTTCATAAGGTTTATTTATGCAAAGCTGATCTGTCAGCAGTATGTGCATAAGGTTTCCTGGAAAAGCTGCTGTTTGCCAAGTCAGTGGTATGTTTCCAGTAAGGTAAGGAATAAAGTCTCTTCAAACCCTCACTGAATGACAGGCTTTGCCTACTGTAGGCTGTGTGATGAACAGAGGGGAGTTATTTTAGGCTGTGATTTTGAACGTTGGCATGGTTGTGTACAAGAAGCTTCATGAGACTAGCAGAGTATTCCTTTTCCATCTGGTATATTCCTGTTTTCATGGTAATAAATAAAAGTGTGCTTTCGAAATGGGAAACCATTTGAATTAAACCATGTCTAAATATTTTCCGACATGAAAATACAGTTTTCAGACCTGAAATGAAAATTGCATCAAGAAATACTGGTGTATATATAAGACAGGGGCTTTGTTTGATTTTGGCCATGAACTTAAGCCTGACCAATTGTTGCCCTCTAACCTACTGAAAGATGAATTTTTTTTTTTAATTAATTATTAAAATTTAGTCTTAGAATAGGTTCCTACACTAACTCTTTAAATAACTGAAATATTTATATTTAAATAATTGGTAGGTTTGTCTTGTTAAAAGTTCTGGAAACCATATCTGAAAGTCACAGAAAAAAAAGTAAATGAGATTCCAAATTCTCTAGTAAGGAAAATCTGTGTGTCTAGCTATGCATTATCAGTTGAGGCCTGTAAAACAAACAATGTCTTGCAAGGATTGGATTGGGTACGTGCAAGTTATCTGGTAGCTGCTCCACATTGCACTGGTCCACCCTGGGCTTAGAAACACAGCCCTGTCCTAATCAAATCTCCTTACTAGTTCTGTTCTTGACATTGGGCAAATGCAGACCAGGATCAAGGCAAAAGGCTTTGATGATGAGGATGTCTGTTTAATTAGCTCAAGATTCATTGCTTTCCCTCTTCTTAATTAAGCCAAGGTAATCATGAAATCTGTTTGACAACTGTACTCTCAAATGTTGCTCATCTATTTGATAAATGGACAGGTAGAGGATAATTAGTTTCAGTCCTTTTGCTAATTTTCTGAAATGAAAGAAGAAAGAGGTAATTTAGGAAGATTTTTTAGAGTCTCTTTTCTACAAAAATTGAGGTAGTAATAGCAAAATTGTACAGAATAGAATTTGCAAGCCTCAATCATCCTCCCAGACAAAGAGAGATGGTCCCCACAACCTAACAGGACATCTAAATTTCCCACAGTTTTGCTGTCCTTGAGACAAAAGAATATTTTTACAGGCTGAGGACTTCATTTCCCCCAGGGTGTTAGCAAAGAGCCATCGAATGAGTTCTATAGATGAGAAAACCCAAGGTTTTCCAATATTTGATTTCTTTTGCTGGCATGAAGATGTTGCCTTAACATGATTATTGTATGTGAATGGTACTAAATGTCACTATGTGGTGTTTAATGTTTAGATAAAAGACTGATGGAAAGTCAGGGAGACAAATCAAACAACTTCCTTTCAAAGCATTACTGGGACATGTCTATTAAAATCCAGGTTATACCTTGTTAGCAAGGAAGAAATTCCCGTGGGAGTATCCCAATAGTCAGACACTCTGCAGTACTTTTCATCATGCAAGATGGTGCTAAATCCTGAACCATGAAAGTATAAATATATAAAGCATGCGCTGACGTTTCTTTTCATATTTATGTGCATACTTTTGCTACAGTGAAGTAGTACTCAGCTAAAATTGACTGTAAAATCCATGTAAATGCTTACCATGATCACTGAACGTGTAATTTCCTCATGGAAGTCTCCATGAATGGCTTAAAGGTAGTAGGTGGGGAATAACCAGGATGATTTAAAGACATTGTAGCCTTTAGTATTTAAAGGATTAGCAGCAATGTTGTAGACTGTAAAAGATGCTCAGGATTAGAAAACTTCAAACTTATAAACATTTCCATTTGGATGTTGCAGTCTGGTCTGTAGCATAAGCATTAGGCTTGTGCAAGATTAGTGGGCAGAATGTTACTTATTGTGATTCACTTAAAAAAGATAATAAATATTACATCAGCTGCCAGAGCCCTGCTTGTTTCTGTATCTGATCTTGCCGAATAAATGTTTTATTAAGAAATAGATTTTGAGAAAAATGACCTTGTTCCTTTTTCACTCTGCTGGATTGGCTGTTCACCATTTACTTACTGTGGTGCTGTGGGTCGGGGAGGTGATGTAGCTGTTAACGGGTTCATCCAGCCTGGAGTTGCACAAGTCCTTGCTAATTTTTTAGCTGTGAACCTATTATCTAAGCAACACTTCCTGGGCTAGGAGAAAGGTGCATTGAACCTTAGGAATTTCATATTCAGAGGAGAGAGAAAACCATGAGTTAGTTCTGAGTGGCATGGTTCTACAGTGGCCTAGTTCCTTCAGTTTTGCTGCAGCATTTTTCCAGGTCTGGGTTTCTACTTTCTCCATGCTGGGGATCAGACTGCAGTCCTGCCCCGTCAGTAATGAGAGGCTGGAAGGAAGCTCTGCTAAGGGCTGGTCACCACCTTGTGCTCTTATTAGCGATGGAGATGTGCTGGTTTGTTGCTGGTGTTGATCATGATTTGATCCTGGGGAAATAGATGTTTGTATGAAACTGTTCTGAAGACAGCACTACTGATAGATGTTTATTAGCATGGAAAAAGGAAACTCTGCCTAACATGACCTATTTGGAGCAAATGCTTTGGAGTACTTTCTTGTAATGCTCAAATCTATCTACCCAGGCCAAGTGCTTTTGTAGCTCTGGTCTTTCTAACTTCAGCTTCTATGTCATATTTTCAATACATCAGTCATACCGAAATAGCCAAAGATAAAAATAAATATAAATCATCTGGCGGGTCATTTCCAGTATTTCAAAGATTCCCTTCTGTCTTGATCTTAGGTATCAGATATCACCAACTGTCTTTGAAAGATTGTACTTTTTTGCTTCCACTTGCGTTTCAAAAACATCCAAGTGACCCTGGAATCCTGCTGGGGGAAAATGGCATTTTCCCAGCAAGCTACGGTGTTCCTAGGGGAACCACACAGGATACATGCTCTTTCATCTCCCTCTTAAGATATTAAGACCTATAATTTTTAGAGCTAGTTTGAGGTTTTGCTTTCCCTTTTTTCCCTTTTCCCACAATATATTTCTTGTTCTGAGGGAACAGAACATTGTCTCCAGTACTCCTGCTTCAGCAGAGCAAGCCTGTCTTTTCAAGGACAGTTCATTAATTCTTGGTGTATCCTGTTAAATTTTGCATGCCAATGTTATCGAATTCCCCAACAGAGTTGTTTTGGAATCTTGTCCCCAACAACCTCTGTAGCCCTCAGGAATAATTTTCTTACATTTGAGTCATGTGTTGTTGCTGGGTTGTGGTTATTTTTTGTTGTGGTGGTGGTTTTGTTTCCTCCTCCTGCGGTGTGTGTTTTAATAAGTTTGTGTCTCTGGAGAACTGCAGCTCCCATTCCTCCCCAGGGTCAGCTACCTAGAAACCTTCAGCAAACTTTGGATTTCTAGAGCAGACTATTTCCTCTACCTGGGTATTTAACAGCCATAAATCATAACCTTAGGAATGATGTCCTGGATATAGGCTGTTGTTGATGAGGGAAGAACATGGGTCTTCAAACCAGATGGTTTTGAGGAGGAGGGGCTAACCAGTTCAGTGTTCTGAACCATGAGGTCGTGATGCAGAGTGCCTGATGTCATCTTCTTAGGAAACATGCACAATAGAATAATCAGACATTGAAGCAGATGTTCCTGGAAAATATTGGACCATCTTCCTCTCATTCTGTTTTATTCTTCCGTCTCTATGCACTAAGTTAGGAGAGAGAGGAGTTGTTTAAATGTTTGGTATGTGCTTTTTTTTCACTGTTCTATTACTGAAATAAGAGATTCCTGGCTTTTGGTGTTTGAATTTCCAAGGAATCTGAACACCTATGGCTCTTAATGCCTTCAGTTTTGCAGTTGGAAGCCCTGAATTTCAGCCATCCGATTGGTTAGGTCTTCTGTATTTCTCCCCATTGCCTTTATTCTTTATTAATTTTACTTAAATTGTTAAAGGCTACTAAATAATATTTTAAAATTAACACTTTATTTTAACATATTCTGTGGGGTTTATTATATTTGCTTATAGTCAAATTCTTCTTCCTGCAAAGAGAAAATGAACAATGATAATGCTATTTAAGCTATTTTTTGCCATGTTCAAAGATGCTTAGATTTCAGTTTAATCCCTGCACAAAGGGAAATTTAATCTAGCAAGACATAGATGACGAACTAAGTTTCATGTTGCGTTGCTCTGAGTAGCCTGAACATGTGCTCAAAGCACCTTTTCTTCTTTCTGCAAGAGGTCAGCGTTGGAAGCAGTTGCTCATTCCTGAGGCTAACTCCATCCTGCCATGGATCTTGGAAATTGCTGCTTCTACAAAGCCCTATTTCCCATAGCTGTGTGCCTTTATGAGAATCCCAGCTGCTGTTTAAAGGCGGGTGTTTGTGTATCCCCTCTGTGGGAAGCAAATTTGGCAACACATGTCCTGCTGCCCAGAAAACTGCAAACAAATATACAAGTGTATTTTTAATCCAATCTTGTAGTTGGGGTGCGTGGTTCGTGATTGCTCAATGATTGAGTTAAAATCTGTCTTATAAACGGAGCCTAAACAGTGAAGAGTTTTTGTTGCTAAATTTTTAGTGTACAAAGTAATAAAGGACTGACAGAGTCCAAAAAAAAATCTTTGCTTACAAGTATAACTTTTATAATCAACAACTGACAGAGGTTGTGAATAAGTGCTAATTGCAGTGTCAAGAGAAACACTAGAAAAGATGGAGGAGAAAGCAGTGGTTCACCCGAACTTTCTCTTCTCCCTGGTTCCATACACTGACCAAAACAGAAGTTCACTTCTTGGGCTGTATCACTGAAGCCTCATTCCAGTGATGTAAAATTGTGCTTTTATTCCTTCAATCAGAATGTTAAGATGCACATTTATAAAACAGCCTGAAGCTGTGGAACTACATTCTGAATTGGATGCCAGAGCTATATGGCTGATATCTAAATTGGTGTTTATTTTGCACCCTGGCAGAGTTTTACAGCCATTGCTCGTCTTCCCTCTGTGGTTTTTTTGGGCCTTGATAGTTCATACTTAAATTTTTGAAACAATGATATTATGGCTACAATGGTTGCTTATCCAGTGTGTAAATGAGTTAAATTACTTCTTAAGATGTTGTTGTGAGACTCTTTTATTAGACAAAATAAAATCCAAGTTCTCATTACTGTTCCTGTAGAATACGCAGCTACTCCAAAGAAAATGCCAGATTTTATTCTGATCTGAGTAGCTGCAATTGGCTCTAGACCTACCATTTCATGGGGGTAAATTCACCTTAGGATTTTACATTCGCTGTGTGTATTAACCGTTCTTTTTTCATTACACTGGTAAAATATTTTCTCAAGTGTATTATGCTACTCTTCTTTGGGTTGAAGGGAACCACATTTTTTCCTAGCAGTGCAAGATCCTAAAATTTGCCCTGTGTATTCTATGGATCTGAAGTGATGCCATTCCTCTCTTGGATCACATCAAACTCAGGTCATTGATGTTGGGAAAACTCCTAAGATGCCTTTTCCCAAGTTTCCCCCTCACCATGCCAAAAATATATTTTATCATTATTTGTTTACCCTCCATTCTTGCTATTATGTTTTCTTCAGTATGTATTATGTTTTCTTATGTATGCTTTATGTTTTCCATGCTGTCTGTTCATGGGTAAAGCTCCTACCCTCCTTCATACACAGATCTCTGGTGAAGCCTAATTTCTTAAATTTCCATTTTCTCTAATATTTCTCTTTTTTTTTTTTTTTTTGCCCCTTTAAATATAATGCCCAGAACTACTGCTCAAGGGATATTTTGCCTGGGCTGGTATAGCAAAACATCTGTGCTTCTGTTTTTATTGCAGATTCTCTCGGCAGCACAAACAGCTAGGCACTTAAAGATAATGAAATGAAGGCTCTGAGTCTGCAGCTAATGACAAAGTTGCAGAATTTGCATTTTTTTCTTCTGCCTGCTTTTCCCAACATCCTAGATTTTTGTTTCAAGTCCCGATTTGGATGACTTCTGGCCTCATGTGAAATATTCATTAACCAGCGTCACCAAGGTTCTATTAAATACAGCAAAGCTCCTCTTCAACTCAGTATTTTTTTTTTTTATTTCTACCACCACCACTCCTGCAAAAAATCCAAGCAGAATGTCTTTTTAATTTTGCAGGAAGGGAGGCTTAACCTCCTGTTGCTTTTTCAGCAGGTAGGCACGTTGCAGCAGTGGGGCTCAGGCGGTTCAGTCCCAGTCATACTTTGAAAGCAGGACCCAGACATGCTGATATAACTCCCAGAGAAGCTGCAGAGACAGAGCAGAGAGGTTGCTACAGATCAGGACAGCAGAATGAAAGATTCATATCAGCTTCTCAGTGTCGGTGCCTCCTCTCCTCCCAGGCTGTAAATACCTTGCCCTGATTTGCCCTGCTCTGTTATTGGCAGAGAGCAGGCAGAGCTGGGGGAAGGGGATGGCATGCCTGGGGAAAGCCTTCTCCTTACACACCAAACCGTCCTAAATTATAATTATCAAACTGGGCGCACAACAGGTATTTTCCAAGCTAAATCCTCAGATTGTTTTGTATTGTTTTAAGCTACAAAATTGCCCAGCACTAATAATGATTAGCATAGTATTTAACTAGAGAGAGCATTAAATTAACTTTTCTTCTGGAAACACATGCCGTATCTAACATGAAAGGCGCATTTGCCTAGAGCTTAACTGGTACCAATAGAAATAACAGAGCTTATTAATGTCAGCTCATAAAACTAATGACTTTGTTCTTTCCAAGTGCTAGCACCCGTTCACTTGGTGGCATGTACAGCTTCTTCACTTTAGTCAGTTGGCTTTGAATTTTTTTTCTAAATTAGATGATTTGTCCAGATTTTTTGCTTTGTGTTCTTCATCTGGAAGTCCCAGAAAGCCTATTTCTCTTCAAAAAACCCAAACCAGGACTAGGCAACTATGATTCATCCTGCATACTTTTTTTTTGTTATTATTATTACTGTCTGTTGTTGAATTTTAGTCTCATTTCTCTTTGAAACATTTTTAAAATTCTAAACCAAGTATTTTTTATTCTCAGTAATCATCAGGGTAGATCTTTTTTTATGACCAAGCTTTCAAAACCTCATCTTGCTATTTGCACGTCTATGTCAGCACTTACACAGTGCAGGCATTCAGATAATGGAGAAGCTTTGCAAGGCACCTTATTTTGGAATTTCAGCATTAATGCAGGGATTCTTGCCCCTTGGGATGAGCTCTGTTAAATACAGCCGAGTTCCTGCGATGCTAAGAATACAGTTTTCTTTGCTGTGGGGCAAACAATGTTAAAGCATCAGGCTCCTGGCTATACAGTTGCCAGAAGCAAAATTCCAGCTGAGTTCAGTGATATTATCCTACCCAAAGCCTAAAACTACTATTCAGTTATTCACTGACTATCACCCAATGGAAAGAAAGGTAGTCATGGGCTTGTAGCAAAGAGAGGGAGAAGGGAGAGTTCTTAAAAACTCAAGAAGTGCAAGGACAG
Source organism: Rhipidura dahli (assembly GCA_013399225.1). Taxonomy (NCBI): domain Eukaryota; kingdom Metazoa; phylum Chordata; class Aves; order Passeriformes; family Rhipiduridae; genus Rhipidura; species Rhipidura dahli. The sequence continues at coordinate 795,777 of VXAC01002371.1, read as the reverse complement.
GAAAACTGTGGCCTTTAAAGTCATATAAAGCATTTGTGGTTCTGCAGAGCTGGAATGGTTTGGGCTTTGCAGATATGCCAAGCCTTTGGCAACTGCAGTTCGAGTCAGTGGAATTGCATCAAAGGGCTTGTTCACAGGAAGCACCTGATGTAAAGCACCTGTGAGAACTACTCCCTGTTGGAACAACAGCAAATTAAGGAAAAACTCCAGATAACATCATCAGGGCATTCAGCTCAGTGAGAAAGGATATCCCTGCTACTTCTGTCAAATATTGGTTAAAGACAGTGTTACCTTACCACAAGTCCTAACCACGAATAAACCCACACAAAAATCTGATCTATAAAACGTGCTTTTAACCCCACTATATAGACTCAGCAGCAGGAATGCATCGCAGCTTTGCTTAGTTCCAGTCTTCACCCAGTTTTACAGTTGGGTATTACCAATACATACTGTGTCCATAGTTTCTTGACTAATGAAAACAATTAACAAATTCAGACAACAATAAAATGCATGGAAAGACAAAGTAAGTCTTTCTCTTAACTAGGATTGTACAGAGGTGTTTCATCATCAGGCTGCTCTACCTGATTTAATCATTGTAGGTTTCAAAAACTAGCTTAAGTGTGCTCATACTTCTGAGAGCAAAACCTTAGCTTTAAAGAGAATTGGATAGGCTTTTGGCACTGGCATATGAGGAAACTGAGTTGAAAACCTTCCTTTGGTAGATGCAGTGCTGAGGGTTTCATGTAGGACAAGTCCCGCTTTTAAAATTAATTTAAATGGTCTTGGTGTTATATTTCACACAATGTCAGGGAAATACAAGTGTCACTAAACTTTTAGCTTTGGTGTACCTCCCTGGTAAATCGTAGGTCCTCTGACACTGAGGATCTCTCAAAAGGGCTGCACTTAAAAATTAGCTGCTGAAAAGACTTCCACTGACTTTAGCAATTGTTTAGGGAAAACTGGGACCCAAGAAGTGCAAAATCAGACTTCAAGGGAGTATTTAAGCCCCTGACCCTACCCCACTAGCCTAACAAAACAATTTTTTNTTTTTTTTTTTTTTTTGCTCCATGTAGCATCACCTTCCTTCTGCAGAAGCCAATATTAAAAATATCAGTGGCTAATTATTTTCTGGTGAGTTTTCTCATAGTCTCTAAAGCTAAGGAGAGAAGAGGGAAAGGACTAAGAATCCAAGGATCTCAGCTAACCTCTTCCCACACATGAACAACCTTCATTGCCTGGGTAGCCTATGTACGGAACATTTATGAGCTTCTCACTTTTCCTGGGAAACCTGTAATAGTATAGAGCTGATTTGTCATCAGTTCCCATCTTGGTGGGTGCTAAAATGGCCAACACAAGGGATCTCTGTCTCCCCTGCCCTAAAAAGCAAGGGGCCCCTTGAGTGGCGATGTGTGGTTTGCCCATGGGATCAGTCTGGACCTGCTGGAACTCTTTGAGATGAAGAAGAGTAGAATTCTTGCTGGGCTTGCAGCCCCTCTTCACTGTGTTTCAGTTGTGCCAGCAGGAGGGCTATATGTATATCCCAGTGCAGAACCTTGTGTTCTCAGGCCTCTTCCCTGGCTTTTTTGCCAGTCCTGCTTCATTTTCTGGAAATTAGCTATGACACGGAGCTCCTCTACATGGCACCAGCCAGGCAGCTTGTTTTGGCCCTTGGTGCTGGGTGTTGCACTCCTGTAGTGTGGTGTTTGCTGTTTGGCAGCTTTCCACTCCTAGAGAATATTATTTCTAGCTTCATAACTGTTGGGGAAGAAGCAAAACTGGGAGAAGCAAAGAGGAAGGAGTTGCTGGAACGTTCACAAATGCACTCCTGTTGCAAAAGGTGGTTGTTTTCCTGCCAGTCATTTTTCTTTTTCTTCCTCAGAACTGAATGCCTTATGTTCATTTCACTGAATATTTCAAAAAAGCCACCTTTTGCCACCAGAATTTATCATCTATATTTTTCTTTTTGCATCATGTTTAAATCGCTCTACTTAGACTTTGTTGTTTGGCATATATTTATTTATTTACTTGTTTACTTACAGCCTTATGCCACTAAGCAGCCTGCCACCACACCAACAAATGGGTAAAGAAATGAATATGTTGAAAGAAACTGTCTGCACTGTGATTTAGGCAGAAGCAGATGACTCTTTCAGGTTCTTAAGAGGTGCATCACACCTTTGAAAGTGACGGGCTTGAACAGAGAATTGAGTTTCCTTGATGGAGCTGACCCCCAGGAATTGCTCCCTTTTCAACTGCAAGAATAAAAACTTTACCTAGTTTCAAAGTTTCTCTCTTTCTTTTAGTGTTCTTTTCTTTTCTTAAACTGCTCTTGAAAAATGTTAGAAGGCTGGGACCTCAGACAAGGTGGTTTTATACCATTTTGCTGTTTTGCTTTTTCTTATACTCTGGCTTTGATGGATTTGCTAAGGAACTGGAGTTACCCAAGCTTGCTAGCTCGAATGAATCGGTTTATGTTTTTGGATCTCAAGCTTTATTCTTCTCTGTCTCTAGTAATTCCTTTCAGAAATGAAGAATATGGCAGTAAAGATGCTTCAAAAACATGATTCCTAAATTTCATATGTAATAAAGTATGCATAAAGCTGTACTAAGTTCAGCCTGAATGAGCAGTGACCCAAAGATGCTTCAAAACCTCTGAGGTACACATTTCACAAAACAGCCTGTAAGGAGAAGTGGGAAAATAACATTGAGGACTACTTCATTTCCGCTCAGTTCTTTCATTCCATTCATAAGGAAAATAGCCCTCTCCTTCACTCCATCTATCCAACTTTTGGGCAATTTGGAGCCAACATAAATAAATGGGAATTGCTGTAAGTAAAGCATCGTTCAGCCATTATGTAGTTACAAAATGAGTAGGAGCTAAGAAAGTATTCAAAATGCAGGTGCAAAAAAAGCTCAAGCACCAAAGTAGCATTTTTATTATCCAGTCTAGCGCCCCAGTTTTCTGTAAGTGCTCTAAGTTTATTCTCAGCGGAATGATTTGACTGAAAACCAATTAGAAAATTCATATATGTGCCACTCTCCTAGAAGAAGGTGCAAAATGCTATAAACACCAAGCAACCAGATATTGCTCTGTCATTAGACTTCCCTACCCTGAGTTTATTGTTGTCATCTGAAAGATAGTTTTGTGGTTCATTGTCTTTAGGTAGACGTTTCTTCAGGGGACAGCATTGTGTTATTTAAACAGCACTGTACTAGTAAAAAGGTATTAGGAGGTTGTGAGCCTTTCTCTTAATGTGTGATTACTAAAAAGATTCTTTCTAACTTGTTCTCCTGCAGTGATATGGATGGGTCTGCCAGGATTAGATCTGGAGTTGGTCCTCATCAGTTTGAGGAATTCGCTACTGTTGCCATTTCCTCTAAAAATCGTCTTACGAATTTTTTCTTTAAGTGCTTTGGTGCAACGCTGAGCACACTTGGAAAACAGGACTCAGAGGGGACTCAGTGAAAGAATACTTAAAATCTGAATCCAAAATATCCTAACGTGATTATTCTTATTAGTCACACTGGCCAAGAAAGAGCTGCAAGGAAACCCAGCTTTCACTGTCTGGGGAAATGACAGGTTTAAACCGTGGTGCCTTATGTGGCTGGGGAGGACTACCCAGAGTTTTCTGGAAGGTTTTCTTGAATTCTTAAATGCTCCAGTGCAGCATCAGGTGCCATCAGAGCAAATACTGCCCTCATGGTTACTCTCTGCTTCACTTTTCAATGGTCTATTCAGCCCAGATGCCCAGCCACATGAGCAATATCTCAAATAATGTCTAAATTAAACAGCAGATAAAGTCACTGTTAAACTGCAGCTTGTCTGAAATTACCAACACTCAAGTCCCCTCCTGTGAATACCTGAATAAAAATCATATGCTACTGGGGTTTTTTTTTTTTTTCCTTTCTATTTCCCCCCTTTGGCTAAACCAGAAGCCAAGAGCAGATGTTTTGTATTCAGTGTGTATTCCACAGCCAATTGCTACAGTCATTGGGTTCCAAACAAGAGAGTGTTATTAATGGATTTATGGTATCTATTTTTCTTATCTAATATTAGAGATATCTGTCTCAATGTTTTTGGTAAGCTTTCAAGGATTATATCAACTTTCATGTCTGCAGTTTGGGATACCAAGGCTATTCAAGCTGGCTGTAAATGTACTGCTTGGAGGTCAGGAGAAATCTATTGTGGCACTGTGGCACCCCTTTAAGTTGATTTACTGAGCTGAGAAGTCAAAGGAGAGATGTTCTCTGAAAGCTACCTGAGGTTTCTCTGCATTGCACAGAGTTTGTGGGTGCGTACCTGAGCATGAGAAACAATTTCTGCAAGATTTGTTTAGCTTGTCCTTTTTTTTTAAAGATAGATTCTTTAACACCGGCATCATCAAAAACAGATGACACAGTAAAATAGCTCACATCTGAAGCTGAGTTTGCTGCAGGCTTTCCATGTAATAATTAATACATCATCTTACCATTTGCATTTGTTTACAATAGAAGTACGTACAAAAAACAGAAAATAAAAAAAATAGAAAGGAAAAGGAGTATTTCTGTGCCTGAAGGATACATTTTGAATGAGTGTGGCACATACAGCTCCTGTGTGGCTGAAGTCTATGAATGTATAAATGACTAATGTATATTCATACTGTCAGTAGAAATTGAAAGGCTCCTACTCTTCTGACCACAAGAAATTGCATTCTGGTTTTTGTTCTCCAGTCACTGAGGCTTTTCCACTCTACCCATGGGGAAAACAGCCTTAAAACCCAGTGAAACAGAAGGGATTGCTGGAGAGGGAGAGTGTTCAGTGAATGTTTCTCTTTGTCCCGTTTTCTGTTTTGCTTTTTCCCCAAGGTGGCTCAATGTGACCTCTACTATAAAGCCTGTGATAGTCTAAACTCTACAAGGACACTCATGACTCCTTTTCCTTACACAAAGGTGCCAGCCCTGCTGGGCTTACTCCAACCATTTCTAATTGCACTCCCACTGCTGTGTCAAATCTCACCTCGACTTTTTTATCAGGTTTGTCGTGGTGCTAATAAGAATGATATAAAGTATAAGAACTAAAGCAACGTTTCTCAACTGTTTCTTTTTGCACATTCAGGAGCCCAAAGGTAGAATCTAAAAGCTTGTTGAAACAAATGGTTTGACTGCGAGTGATTCTGGCAGGATTGATCAAATTTCTTTTTGACAATTGACGGTGGGTTTTAGGTGAAAATGCTTTCTTCATCTTATATTCCTGCTTCAGAAAATGCTAGCAAATGATCTACAGCATCTAGGAAGGCAGCTGCAGTGGAAGAGAAAAAATGAGGTGGAATAGTGGCATTTTTGGACAATGAAGACCATGTTATCCTCACGTGAACTAATGCATTCACAGTGGCAGTCACAAAAAGAGGGATGAGAGTGAAATAACCTCTAATTCAAGCACTTTGCAGGACTAAAGTCCTTAAGGGTGGAGATGGGGAGGGTAAGGAACGCTGGGCAGCTCTTGGGTTAGGTGGGAACAGTGTAATAGTAATGAAAAGTACCAGCACTACAACAGGGCTAAAAAATGATCAGTCTCCAAGTGCTAAAGTCTCTGCAGGAGCTCGGAACAGTTTCAGGAATGAAGTGGGCTCAGAGGTTGAGACAAAGAGAGATATTCATCTGAAGGGTCACACCACTTCTGGCTGCAAAAGAGAGTAGGACACTTGAGAGACTTAACCTAGGAGAAACATTTGATTGGGATGAAGATGGCAATAAAAACAAAAGGTTTCCATTGTATAGTATCATTGACATCAGTCGAGTTATTGAGAAATGGAGATAATAAAGCTTGGCTTAGGTTAGGTTATGGAGTTCACAGGCAGGTTTGAAGATCTATAGGTTTACATCAAGCATCAGTTTTTAGCTTGAACTGCCTCTTGACGTCTGCTTCAGCAATAATAGCCATGTTGGTTGGCTTGAAGGAGATTTTTGTGCTGGTCTTTTTTCATCTGCAGGTTTTTCTGGTCCTGACTTCTAGATGTATTTGGGGCTGGATGGCTGGTTTGGGTTAGTTTTCCTGCTTTCAAAAGTCTTTGCCCTTCTTGAATCCTAACTACAAATCAGGTTTTGTCTCAGTTTCTTCCAAAGTGAGACAGTTCTGGAACAAGGGTGTATTTCTGAGGATGAGGATCTTGGGGGAATATGTGCACAGGGAGGACAGGATTGTCTGCAGATACCACTGGATCAAACTGCCAGGACTGGGACTCTGACACCTCCCATCCTGCAGCATCACATTTTTCTGCCTTTGTCTCTGAATTCTTTAGAGCTTCTGCAAGAAACATCAAAGGAGGCTTATCAAGTGCTTTGTACTGATGATATGCTGCACTGTTCCTTTTTCTCTTTGGCACTTTTAAGCCTGTTCTGACAAAGATTTTTGTTGTTGTCGTTATTTTGGTGGGTTTGTTTGATTGGTTGTTTTTTGGTTTTAGTTTGGTACATCTCCTGTCCGTCCTTGGAAATTTTGTAGTTTGCTCTTTTTTTTTCCTTTTATTTTTACAGAGTGGTTGTTTCTCATAAGTGCTTTATGTTTGATTCCTAAACAATTCACATGTGCATTTTTACATGTGTAAAATGGAGTGTTATAATTGATTTTACTGAGACAGCTGGGGTGAAGGAAGGAGGTAAGTAGAGATATCAGAAAGCAAGAATGTGCTTTTCAAGTGCCATCACTTCTACCTTCGGTTTCAGTGTCCTTTGCTGATTAAAAGCTACCTTATCCTTTTACATGGGAGATGTCAGATGTAATGAGTGTGGTCTGATGTTTGATAATTTGTGTTCTTTAACCAATGGCTTTGATTGCTTGTTTAAGCACAAACACCCTCGAGTGAAATCCTGGTGTCTGACACGCTCCCTTGGTGTGTTTAGATTTCAGTTATGAGAAGCAAAAGCCCATACAGAGCCCAGGTCTATTGACAGTTAGGTTCTGCACTTTTAGAGTGTTTTTTGAATCATCTGCTAACTGATGAAGAGAAAAAAAGTATTGTGATTAATGCAATGAAGGACATGTTTACTACTACTGCCATTTTTTTTACTCCATATACACTTTTGATTTTGCTCCATGGACTGGATTATTTTAATGCAATATTTTTATGTTGATGCCAGAGGCATGTAGGAAACACTCTGTTTGATGCACCAGAAAGATAGAGGGGTGACTGAGTACATAGTAGATATATCCTGGGGCTCAGAGAAAAAAGATCATCCCTGGGTTTATCACCCAACCTATGTGTTCCCCCAAGTCTGGAGAGAAGTCTCATGGTTTTAGGAGGCATGAGGACATTAGTGATAAAAGATAAAAAAGAAAAATTAGAACTTGTGTTTGTTTATTGCATAAAAGAATACAGATAGGGACAGAGTTTTCTGTAACCTCTTTTCAAAGAGTTAGTAGGAGAGCGTGTGCTCTTTGTTGTCTTGGAGGGTCATCTGCCAGTACCATAAACATTCCTCCATGGATGAATTATGGCTAATTTTGGCCAGTAATTATAGCCACTGAAACTTTATCGCTATTCAGAAACTTTTGTCAGTTTTCTGGAACAAGGCAGAACTCTGTGAATGTGGTCATGTGTTGCCCTTCACTTTACACTTAATTTCAGCCTTTTAAAAATTTTCACATTTAAGAATGAGATAAATCTGTTATATCGTGAAAAGAATTTTTGAGTGATGTGGGGATTGTTTTTGTGCTGTACATTACCACTGGTTTACCATAGTGCCCACTGGCTTTCAGCCACACTCTCCAGGCCATTTAAAGATTATTGTTTAGCAGTAATACTATTATATTCTTTGATATTACAGCTAAGTGGAAAAAAAGTTAATACAATTATTTTCTTATTGGAAAATGCTGTTCCATCAAACTGGTCTCAGTGTATTGGATTTGTTTATTTTCTCTCTGAAGATTTTGAAATTTGCAGGTTTCACGCTGCTTTAAACAACAGAGGTCTAAAATCCAAACTCCTTTATCAAACAAAATTTCTATTCTCTGTACATCTCAGCTTCAATTACAGGCAAAGACTTCTGATTTCCTGCACGCTCAAGGCAGGAGGCTAAAGATCATCAGCTGCACTAATGTCCACTACTGGTTAATCCATTATTAGTATTATTATTTGAATCGCAGCAGTGCTTAAATGCCTTAATCAAGAATGTGATCCATGTGTGCCTATGCACACACTCATAAATAACAGGAAATAGTTTTGATCAAATGCCTGACTGAGCAAGCAAGAGAAGGGTAGAAGTTTGAGAGGCAGTGGTGAGTACCACAGAGTGTGACACTGTAAAAGGGACGTGATTAAATCCCTAGTGCTGCTCTGAAAGAAATCTCACTGTGAAAAAGTTGGGTTTGGTGTTTTGTTTTTTTTTTTTTTTTTTCTGTTTTGCCATTGAATTTTCAGCACTCCTTTAAAATTTCCTCCCTTTCTACAAATTCCTCTGTTACTGTTCTTTGTTCACCTGATTCTCATGGTGCCCCCAGTGGCTAATGGAACCAGGACTGACTGAAGGGACTACAAAGCAGAGCCTATTGCATTTCTTTTTATTGCTAATGATTTCAGCTCCTGGCAGATGGCCTAATTGCCAGAACTAAAGGAAGCTCATGAGAATCATAGCGATGGAACTGGCTCGGTGACTTTCAGTAAGATACATGGCTTATAAGAGCTCACAGTGCATTGGCATAGTAAACATTATTGGTGCTTAAATGTTCTCAAAAGGGTTTGAATAATGGGTTTATTAAATGTAATTTACAGCCGGCTATAACTTAAAGAAATGAAGCAAAATATGTTTAGCAATTTCCTATCATGCTTTCTTCCGGGCAGCCAGGAGCACAACCACTATATCTGAACCACAAACTTACTTCACTGATGCCCTCATTTCTCTCCTCAGGTACATAAATTCTCATTAATATTATTGAACTACCTGCAGATGTGAGACACACAAGCATATATTCCAATGAAAGGAAGTTGTACATATTGACTCCAATTGGCTTGTTTTGGGAATATTATATTAAGTATGTTCTGTCAGATTTGTTTGATTGCTTGGCTTGCCTACTTGCCAAGTTTAATATTAAAGTCACAGGGTGAAAAGACATATATGAAAAAACTTGTTAGATGGCAAACATGGAATTGGAGTTTATTGCTTCTACTGCCTGTAGCCATCCCTCTGCTTCACCTTTTCTGCTGTTTATTTCATTCTTGCCATCCTTTGAGGAAGTCTGCAATCCCCTCTTAAGTTCACTGGAGGCAGGGGAGGTAAAAACAGTTACTTCTCTTCTGTGCTTCCTTAAATTTTATCAGACTCTGGTTTTGGTTGTGCTGCAGCTCTCCCTGGCTCAGCAGCCCCTCAGGGTGTCTGTCCCTGTGGCCATAACTCAATAAGTGGCTCCCTGCATCTCTCACTGCACAATGAGATTGTTGATATGACCTGTTAGTGTTGCAGGATAGAGCTGCTGTGATAGCAGCTCCAGCCAGGGTTTTAATAAGGCCAGGGAGCACAAGGATAAAAGTCACCAGTACATGTTTTTATTTGCTTGCCTTAATGTTATTTGTTGCTGACTTCCAGTACATGTGCAGTTTTCTGTCCTCTTCCTTTTTCCAGAATATAAATGAGGATCTCATTAAATTTAAAGCTCAGCTATGCTGGAAAATATTACTTGAGTCAGAATCTTCACTAATATCTTTACATATGAGAAAACATTGATACTGCCTTTGCCTGCCTGCTTCAGAGCTGCCCCAATTTAATCAAAGCATTTTATGTCTGGGAGACCTGGTTATCGTGCACAGTGCTGTCCTCTGTGAAGTCTGGGATTTTTCCCAGCCTGGCACTGTTGCTGTTTGCACATAGGCATCTATTCACTGCAGCACGGGCACAGGTCAAAGGGAAACAAAGAGCTGTTTCACCCTGAACTCCAGAGAATAGCCATGGCACTGACATCAGCGTGGTGGGAGGTGAAAATGCTGCTCCTGGTTTACAGGCAGAGCAGCTGATTTGCACAGGCAGCTCATGGAGCTGCCCTAGATTTAGGTCCTTCCCTTGGTTTGAGTGGCTGGGGAGCAAACACGGGCTGAGGATGCTGCCTAAGGAGACTCCTCGCTGCCTTAAACTTCCCTCTTGCCAAAAGAGTGAGTTGGTGGACGTGAGTTTACTCTGTGAAAAGTTATAACAGGAAGAGGTCTGAGAGCACCAGATGAGCCTTGAAATCAGAAAGACAAATGCTGCCTTTGTGGAGGTGCAATAGTGCAGATGCTTCTTCACCTGTGTGTGCTTACCTAATTCTTGTTGGGCCAAGGTGGGGAAGAGAAGTTTTACCCCCTTTACTTTCCCATTCTCAAATTAGTGTCACTTCTACAGACATGTCTGGTGCAGTGTTTTCTGAGCTTCCCATTAAAAGCTGCATTGCTGCTTGAGAAAGTTTGAACAATGGCAACGGCACCGAATCTGTCTGCTGAGTCATAACAACATTTAATTATAAAAAATAATTGTACTCATTTCTGCTTATTGGAAATGCTGTTTTATATTCTGCAGTAATTAGTGGTGTGAATTCCATTGCCTATTAGTGCAAGTTTTTCTTTATAGCTAATTCGGTTGGTTTTATTTTTCTCAAGCAGCACATGTTTTATTGCCTTTCAGCATGTGAACTATGATACTTGCATCATTACATTATGGGAATCTACAAAACAAAAAGTAAACTTGACCCTTTTAAACTCCTCAGCTGGCTTGAACTTTCAGTTGTGCTTTTCATAGCTGGAGATGTACCTTAAAATATAATAAAAACTGAAATTTCCGCATACCATGACTCTGGTAGTTAGATTCTTAAAATAAAAGAGTGGATATTATGAGACTCACAGTAAGGTAACAGGGGTTAGAAACATGATCTAACAAGTTGTTGTTTGCTTTGGAAACTGCTGTTTTTACTTTAGAGTATAATTTTTGCATCCTTACTGTGGTGTGGTTTAGGGAGCTGCTCCATCATTGTTACCCTATTTGAAAATGTCTCCGTTTCCCTAATTTTCTCAGTACATTTATGGGGTACAGTATGATTTCAAAAGCTGGATTCCTTTCTCCTTATGGATAAAACATCTGCATGGAGAAAAATTTTGCTTGAGTGTTGCATTAACACTTTTGATTGGAGAAAGAGGACAGTCTCTGTAGATATATCATTCCTAAAATAAGCTGTGACTTATGAAAAAAAAAAAATCCTCTGTTATTATAAGATTTATATACTGGCTTGATTTAAAGCAAATTGCCTGGGCATGTTGCAGTCCTGTATTGATCCCTTTGAAGTGGTTTATGCCAGACATGGTAAAAATGGCTTTGCTACTCCCAGTGACTGAATTGAAATTCAGAACTTCTGCCATAAGGGGTGAACATCAGCTTATCATTCAGAACAAGGCTGTTATTCCTGGGAATTGCCTACCAGGGGGTAAAATACTTAACAGTCAGATGAAGCTAACAAATACAGTTTAATGTTTTGCATTGGTGTGCTCTTTAATTTAAGTCCCCAAAAATGTTTTTCCTAACCTGGAAAAATTAGCCTTTGTTCATGTTTTGGGTGATGATTTTCTGCGAGCACTGTGCAGGCATCTCACAGCCCCTGACAAGTTTCTGCAATTCTCCATTATCACCTCAGATAACAGAAGTGAAGGTGTTTTCCCTGCATTGTTGTGTTCAGATAAGGAAGGGAGGAATCTTCCCCAGCAAGTGTGAATAGAGCCCTGTAAACACAGGGGATTCAGTACAAAGGAGATATCCAGCACTCAGAAAGAAGCCTTTGGTGGGAAGCGAGTTTTGGCTATTACAGTAATTTTTGCCATCTTTGTGTGGCACAGCAGAGTTGTACATGAATAGTCATGGGCAGTACAGCTTCGTCCCCGGGGGCTGTGACTCGGACACGTTCCTGCAGGAGCACCATCCTTGCTCCGTCTCCCTCACTGGGGCTTCCCCCTTTTTCTGTGCAATACTGCAGGAAAACAGGCAATTCAGCTGTTCTTTTGGCAGCGATTTGCACGTCAGCTACAACCCAAAGCAAATGAACTTTGTGTCACGCTTTTGGCCTCCCGTGAAAGTTGGTGAGCTTCTAATGATCGTTAACCTTTCTGTTAATTAGCCACCAGTTGTGAAGAGTAACAATCTATTTAGGTGACAGGAGTAGAAAACATCCAAGCACTGTCCCTAGTCCTTCGACACACTGAGGGTGGATTTCTATGCATTTGTTTTGGACTTGATTTTCCCGATATGTTACTGTAAATGAGATCAGAATTGAACAGACTGGCCTTATTATGTCTTCATAATAACTGCAATAGCCTGAATTAGCCCAGCCCCTGCCCTCCATCGTACTCTGCTTTGTTGCAGTTGCTGTGTCTATCACTTCTTGCAGTTGTCTTCTACACCAGAATTAATCACCTGTACATTTTTCATGTGAATTCCAGGAATTATTCAGCAGCTAATGCCCATAGTCTGTTATCTCACACTTGCCAACAGTCTGAAATCTGCTCGAAACAGTCACTGGGAAGCCATAGTTCATTTTGTTGTCACCTAATTGCATGCACCTGCTGGTGACAGCGGTAAAATGTGATGTCTCTGACATGATGGCAGCAGATGGGATGCTCAGAAGAGCTGCTTCCATTTTTCTTCCTAATGAGCATAGTCTTTTCTCTCCTTTTGCCTTTTCGCTGTGCAGGGAAGATACAGAGATATGCTGGGAAAGATGATGGCTGTGGCAGTGGAGCTTAATGCAACACTGCTGCTTTTCTCATACTTTTCCTAATAATGTGTCAATCAAATATTCATGCCTGAAACTTTCTTTTTTAATGGAACTAGTAGAAGAAAATGCTTTTACAACCAAAAGGCCTCACAGGAACTCTGTAATAGTGGTGGTATAGTCAACTCATGTAAAGTTACAAAAAAAGCAAGATTTACAGGGAGAGCAAATTTCAATTATTTTCATTGCTTTTTGATGCTCATACCTAAACATGGCCTTGTCAGTATGAAAGTTTGCCCTCTTCCCCTTCTATTTTTTGTTGGTTATTGGGAAGAGATTTCTTCTCCCTGCAAGCTTCGTCTCTCTGTGGCCTGACACTCTCTGACTCTTGTACCAGTAATTTAAATATCGTACTCAAGTGATGCAGAAATGGATTTTCACTTTCTAATGAGATAAAACTAGCATTGCCAGCTCGATGCATTCCAAGTGCAAATGTGCTTAATCAGAGGAAAAAAATAGAAAAGGTGGTCATAAATTTTCTGGCATACTGTTTTCGAGGGGGTTAAAATGCTTATACATCAGAAACTAATATGCCTTGGAAATAAAGCTCTTTCATGAAAAAATAATTCTGAAAGAAACAATTTCTTTTGTCAAGGAAGGTATTCAACCAAGGCTAGACATGGCAATTGAAAAACTACACATTATTTTGAATAGTGTGCTGATATACTGCTATTTAAATTTATATTATGCAATCTCCAAAATCCTAGTGGTGCTCTGCCACACACATACCAGTCACAGACTGGAATCTCATAGTCTGCAACTCTCCTGTGGTGGAACAGGAAACCTGGGGTGTCATCACAGTTTCAGATTGGGCTTATAGGAAGGTTAGACAAAGACATCACTCCATGTTTTTTGCTCTTCAGGTTATTCTGGAATTGTGACCTGACACAGGGCTGTATATCATGGAATCATGAAGGTTGGGAAAGATCTCCAAGACTGTCAAGTGCAACCTTTGACCAAACACCACCATGCCAACTAAACCATGGTACTAAGTGCCACAGCCAATCATGTCTTGAACACTTCCAGGGATGGTGACTCCACCACACCCCTGGGAACAGGCAGCCTTTCAGTGAAGAAATTCTTCCTGATGTCCAGGCTGAACCTCCCCTCATGCAGCTTGAGGCCATCTCCTCTTGCCCTGTCACTGGTTGCCTGAGAGAAGAGACTGACCCCCACCTGGCTACAGTCTCCTTTCAGCTGTAGGGGGCAATTATGTCTTTTTTACATTGTGTCACCCAAAACTGCCCCCAGCAGTGGAGGTGAGGCTGCTCCAGTGCACAGCAGAGTGGGACAATCCCCTCCCTTGCCCGGCTGGTGATGCTGTGCCTGATGCCCCCAGGACACAGGTGACCCTCCTGGCTGCCAGGGCACTGCTGACTCATATCCAACTTGCCACTGACCAGGGCCCTTCCCATGGCACTGATTTCCAGCATCTCACTCCCCAGTCTGTCCGTAAACCCAGGGTTATCCTGTCCCAGATGCAGAATTTAGAACTTGCCCTTCCTAAACTTGAGCTTGGGGTAAACTGGGAGTCACCAAAGCCCTCTGGCACACTGCAGCTGTGGGACTGCAGTGGTCTTTGTGGAGGCGTTTTGAGGTCGTGCAAATAGATGATTCTGCAGACACAGTTCTGCTGCATAACTCTTTAATCAGTTGTTTGCTGGTGTAAATGCAGAGGCCTTTCATTTTTGTTGAATTTTATTTGTTCTTACTGTTTTTGCAATAAGTATAACAGGTTCCTCTGGTGATTCTCACTGCCGAGCTGTATTTTGTTTTGGACTTTCAAAAGCACTTAAACAACTTAGGAGCAAAACTTCCATTAATAGCCATTTAAGCATTTTTGGAAATGTCTTATCATCCTTCAGTCCATAATTCTCCCAGAGGAATGACTCAGGTAATGTTTGCTATATAAAGCTCCCTGAATCTGAGCTGAGGATGGTTTCACAAGTGGGGGTTTATTTAAAGCATTCATTGGGCTTTGCTGCTCCATGCTGATCAGCACTGCTGGTGGTGCAGATAAATACATTGTGCAAATGAGCAAATATGAGCCTCATCAAAGCCTACCGAAGGCCATCAAAAATCTCCCACTGTGAGCAACGTTTGCTCAGATTCACAACAGATAAATACAAGCAAAAAGCAAAGAGATTGCACCTCTGATTGCCCTTTATTCTTGCAGTTGAATAATTGCATTATTTCAGTGTTAATTATTTTGTTTCCCAGCTCTCTGTCTCTTGTGTGGACACACATACACTCCTCTCACCACTTGTCCCCTCTCTCCAGTGGAAAGGGCTCTCTACTAGCACAGCATAATGCAGGGCTCCTCTCTGGGGAGAGGGAGGTTTTATGGGGTCTCGATGCAGATGGTTTGGAGCAATTGATAGAAGTGACTGTTAAAGTCACAGCCAGACCCCAAACCAAAGCTTACCTCAAGTCTCACTTCTTGTGCCTGCAGACCCTTCCTGTGGGAGCCGCACCCCACAAGCTTGGATTTCCTCTTCCATCACCATATCCCTCCCTGAGCCAGCTCAGGCTCAAATTGTCCTTCCCTGTTCAAGGCAGGAAAGATCTCTGCTGGTCTCATTCCATCTTTTTCCATCCCCTGCCATGTTGGTTGAAACACTGGCTGATACTTTCTTGCAGATGCATTTTTGATACCTAAATAATGTGTG
This sequence comes from Rhipidura dahli, assembly GCA_013399225.1. Lineage (NCBI taxonomy): Eukaryota > Metazoa > Chordata > Aves > Passeriformes > Rhipiduridae > Rhipidura > Rhipidura dahli. The sequence continues at coordinate 780,354 of VXAC01002371.1, read as the reverse complement.
CAGGAACTGCTGGTGGGGTAAAACACTTGGTTTCTTTAAATTTTCCAGCTCAGCTGAGTTTTATTCAAGTGCACTGCTGCAATTTAGGTATCAGTTGAGAGGCATCTTCAAGATATATCGTTTTTGTTTTCCCTTTAATCAGGCTCTAAATCCAAATAAATAAATATGTAGCAGTAAATGCTCCGTGGTATATTTGGTAAGATTAACAGTCTTCCAGTAGCATAACAGCTCATGATAGTCTTTGCTATTTATGTTCCTGCTGAGAGAAGAGGAAAAGCAGCTAGTTCAGTGAGCAAATTATGAAGTATGTGGGTTAATGAAGTGCCTGTCATAAAGCTGATTGTTGCTTCTTCACATCCTCTCTCTTTCTGCTAACAAAGCTCAGAATGCTACAAAGCTTGGAAGACTGAACCTTTGTCTTTTTCAATTTTTTCATATTCAGGAAAAAAAAATCTAGTTAAATGTTTGTTTTTACCAGTCCAAGTACACACTGTGGATAAGTTAAGGTATGGAAGTAATAAAACTGCTTATTGAGGCATGTAAATCCTCAAAGTTTTCAATTCCATTTCTACTAACAAGGTATTTTTAAGCTTGGATTACTGCAGGTTTTCATGATGCTTTACTCTTATAACCTCTATGTCTTCTTGATAGAGACAATTTTACCTTCTATTCAATATAAACAAGAGGAAAGGGATCGAATGCACCTTTCTGCATATCTGTGTTCACTGTTTTATCTATCTTCCTAAAGCCATACATTTGTTCAAGAGATTATTAAGGTGGTTCTTATACAAAAAAAAAAATGAGGTTTTGATTCAGTTTTTCGCCTTGCCCAGTAAGGAGTTTTGTGCTTGGAGTACATATTCCTCAGTATGCTTATAGCTGAGGAATAAAACAAAAAATACCCTCAAAAATAATCAAGAAAAACCCCAAGAAACAAAAACCAATTCATACATGTGACCCAGTCACTGACTTGCAAAGAAGGCAGGGATAGGAAGCATGAGACTGAGCACTGAAGGCATTTACTACCCCATGTTTAGGCAGCACTGAGACAGCACTCTGGTAAGATCTAATCAGGAAATGTGATTGCAGGTGCAGTTTCTTGTATGTGTTTTCCCTCCCTTCTACATGTGATCCTACCCCATCTCTAAATATAACTTCTCAAAGAGGAGTTTGTTTTCCAGGCATAATATGAACATGATTAATCAATATGTATCTGGTTTGCCTTGGCTTAGATTTCCTTTGGAAAAGACTTTGGATTTTACTGCATAAAAGGAAAAAGTGCAAAGGCACACAAAAGATCCTCTCTTTTTCCAAGTGTCCTGACTTGAACTTTGCAGACCAAGACGTGTGACTGAAAGATCTGCACGTTCTTGCCAACCTCTGTGGGTTCTGCTATCGTGTTTTCATGAGCAGCACCATGTCCTTGCCTCTTCTCTGGCGTCGTGGATGTTATCCCTGTTGTACAAAAGATGAACTGAAAGGGAGATACTAAAATTACTCTAGCAGCAGACAGCACTAGAAAGTATTGAGCTGGGAGTCTCCGAACCCTGAGACTCTCTTGCTGCTTTGTGTATCCTCTGCAAGAGTGAGACAAGTGTTGGCAGGTGCAGGCAAGTGCTTCACATACATCCTGGCTGTGTTTATTCCACGAGGGCTTGAGGTTCAGTCCTATTCAATAATAAACACCAGCCATTTGCTGCCCCACGGAATCTGTAATGGGATGCTGGCAGTCATATCCTGAAGACTGTGAAAGGTTTTTGTTGTTTTTTATGGGGTTTGGGGTTTTTTTTTAATGCACAATGTCATTATGTGTTTATTATTGTAATATAAAGCAGTGAGGTCATTTTGGGGACAAGTGATGGCGCTTTCCTCTGTCAGCCCCTTTCACTGCTGTGTCACTGCTGGTAATAAACCTGGAGAAACTCTCCAGTGAATGACTCTGGAAGGTGGCAAACAGCTGTTTCCCAGGATCACAATGTTTAGTCCATCCTACCCTTAAAAAATGGTGCAAGAAGCAGCTGGAAAATGGAACAGCTTCCTCAGGCACAGGGAGATCAGTACAAAAGCTTGTGAAATCCTTGGAGCTTCCCATCTCTATTCTCCTTTAGGTGCTGTTCTCCAAAATGAAGGTCCAGAAGGAAATTGTTTTGTCAAATGCTTGAAATGCAGTGAATGTTTTTTATCCTTTTAGCTGCTGTGTGGCTCTACCCAGACTTGTTTTATTCTCACGTATTGAATGTCTGAATTCTCAGGCACTGGTCAAGTGCACAGCCCTTTTATGTTTTGCTGCATTTGGTTGGAAACTCTGACAATATAATTTCAGTGGGTCATTTTGTTACATGTATAGCAAAATAAATATTTACCTGTGTCTCCCATCCTACAATTTAAGAAACTGTTATCAGTTTTCACCCCTGGGACCTCCCCATCTCGTTTTCTCAACAGCATATTTAAGGTGAGAGACTGAGTGCAAGTCACAGTATATCCAGGCAGAAATGTTAATATATTATGGGTAGATGAAATCAAACCATTCTAGGTCATATGAGTAAAACCAGTAATAAAGTTGGGTTGCAGCATTTTATGCAGCAGCAGCTGCTGGCAGCTTTGCATCTGAGTGCCTTAGACACTGTTGAAAGTTTATTATCCCATCTTTATAGCTTTTATCTTCAGGAGAAAGTGGCTTTATAGCTTTTTTATCAGGAGAAAGTGGCCCAGCCTGTTCTTCAGACACACCTCCAAAAGGTTGATGTCAGCCCTAAAGGCACTGATGAGTTGTCCCACCTGATGGTGACCAGAGGACCCGGCTGCAATCCAAATGAGCTCTATTTTTCCACTGTAAGGAGGAGGGAAAACAAGTGAGATGATGTTCAGAGAAGGGAGGAACAACATATGGTTCAGCCTTCATCCTTTCTTAGGGTGGCCTAACCCAGGCTTTTGAAATGCCTTTGCTTTTAGGGAATGGAGTCCTGTACAAGGTGAGCAGGGATCCCATTCCCTTAGCCCTGAGTGTGGGTCAGGGCAAGGAAGGAACCATCAGTGACATATCCACACAGGGCAGGTGAGCTAACTTAAAAAAAAAATAAAATAAATCCACATAGTTTGTTGTTAGAAATCTGTTTCCCAGCAATAAAAAGAAATATCCAGCTCATTTCTTCTTCCAGTAATTTTGTTTCCAGCAGAATATGAAACCCTCAGTTTTGATAATTGCTCTTGGGAATCATGTGTTGTGTTTTATTTGATCCAAGATCAGATGGAACAGGCTGAGTCTGACCATAATAAACTTCTGAGGAGTTTAACCAGGGAAGCTGCAATCTTGGCTTTTCCCACAATGACTACACTGGCGAGTGCCACTTGCACACTTTTGTCACACATCAATAGGAATTTACAGCTAGAAAAACCTTTTTCTTTTTTTTTTTTTTTTTTCCCTAACAATCAATAGCTTTTTGTGACTGCCTGAAGCTTTATGATTTGGCTCACTGGGTTGGTTAGAACTGTTTGCTGAAGCTGTTCTAGTGGCAGCAAGAAGGTATGAAGTACTTTTTTCTTCAGACAATATCTACATTGAATTGTTTTTCTAAGTCTACGTAATATAAAATGACTTTTCACAACCTGTACAATTTTTCAATATGTATTTCTGCATTATTTTCACCATTTACATTTGTTATTTTGCACTTATTTGCCTTTTAAAGCAAAGCAAATTATTACCAACAATAATATCCCTAAAGGGATTGCCCGAGGGGAGCAGAAAGCGTCTGTACACAGTGCTTTGTATATGCATGTTTTCCCATATTCTCCTTTGAAAGTTATTTTGGGTTTTTTTGTGGGGCAGGAGGACATTATGTGGGTTGCAAGGTATATATGTTGTAAGGAAGAAGGAGGGCAAGGAGAGGGCAAGCTTTAATTTCATAATCTGATGCCACTGTTTCATAGGAAACTTCTTTAGGACTAGGCTTGGGAAGGTCCTATAACACTGTAGTGGGTTTATGTTGCAGTCATTAATATGTTTTCAAAGACCTCTGAAGGCTTTGTCAGGCTCTTCTAGCCTGACACTTCCCATGACAATTCTCATGGGAATTTCACATGGCTTTTTCTGCAGGAGCAGGGCAGGCATGGAGTGGGGTCACTCCTTTTTCAGGCTGTGCCCCAGGAAGGGGAACCAAGGAAGCTGCAAAACTTCAGCTTGTCCAGGAAACCTTGGGGAGGAGGGGAGAGTGGGGAGGGAAAGATGGAAACTGTATGGAAACATCCATTAAGCAGATATATTTCTGCTTTTGGAATGGTTGTGGAGGATGGTGGTGGGAACTGCCTGGTGGAAAGGCCTGGGCTTGCTGGAGTAGAAAGTATCCCAGTATTCTCCTCAGTGAAGTGGAAAGTATCCCAGCCCATAGTTACATGGCTTGGAATGAGGGTAGAGTGTTTCCTAAACCATGTCTAAACCCCTCTGAGTTGAGGGCTGCCCAATGACAGCTTTTCTGTTTGTTTTTATGGCTGTAAATATGATGCAAAAGTGTTTCACAAGGAATTGGGGTCTAGTTCACACTGTGGATTTATAATCACTGGATTGTAAATTGTCAGGAAAGAAATGCTGAAGTTATTAATCATAAACTACATCTCCAAGGCTAAAGACTGCTCCTACTGTGCTGCTCTCCATTTTTGTTTGATTTTGTATCCAGTAAACCTTACACCTCTTGTCCAACAGATACAGGAATGACAAAGAAATTAGACACTGTATATGGAAGATTTACCTCCATGTCTTTGGTTCCTTAATTAAAACTAAAAAAACTAAAGAAGTATTAAGAGTGTAATATTTGGTTATGTATTTTTTCCTCTTTTATTTATTTTTTGTCTAAAACTTTCAAAGCAAGCCCCTCTAGTGAATCATAGGCCATCTCCTTGTGAGTTTCATCCTGAGGCTTCATATTGAGTTTCATTACTTTCTAAGCCTAAACAATTGTTCACATCTATTTTTTCCTGGTTTTATGCATCTCACTTACTAAGACTCAAGCTAAAACCTTTCCTTACTCTGTATCAATGCTACATAAAGATAAATACAGTAGGCAGTGGCAATTTTATAGTTTAAAACAGTGAAGCCATGACACCTTTCCAAATGAAATAATTTTAGCCATATGCCAGAGGGGGCATTTATTTTTTTTTTTTCTTTAATAGGAAAATTATCTTTTGAAATAATTGCTGTGAGGGTAATGAGAAGGAACAGAAGCCAGCTACCCTCCCTTGGGGTACACATAGGTATAAACAGGTGCCTGTGACTGCATAAGATTTCCTGTGTGTCTGAGTACTTCTCTGTCTGGGAATGCATCCTTCTCCTTCACTGGGATCAGCAACTCAGCCAGGAGTTTAAGGGGCTGAAAACTGTCCTGATCCCACTAGTAGTACAATCTCTGCAAGAATTTCTTCATCAGGATAACAGGAGTAAAAAAGCAGGAAACATTAATTTTAATTCCTTATGACACTTGGGTCTTCCTCTGAACAGATATACCAGTTTCAAAAGATACCATTTTAATTTCTTTTTCCTTTAAAAAATAAAAACATAATTGAAGAGTGTGAATTGAGATGCAAATCAATTGTTCTGTAGAAAGAAAAATGTTCACACACAGAAACTGAAAAATGAATTAAACTGTCTGCCACAGAATTTGACCCTAATTAAGGTGATTCTCCTTGATAAGTAATTAATCAGGAATCCTCGTTCTTACCCCTCTGCATGTAGAGTGGGCAGGAGGAGGAGCTGTTTCACCTCATCACCCTCCTCTATACATTTGTATACATCAAATGCAGAGACATATGAGCATTCATGGGGGTATCTGCAGGTTGTGATGGGTTTGTGTTGGTGAGACCAGGTGGAAAAGGCCTGACTGTCAGCACCTACCTTTCTGCTTCAGTGTTTGAGTGTGGAATGCAGCACAGAAAATAATCATAATTAGAATTATCTAGGCATTAATGTAAGCCCTCCTGTAACATAAGAAGCGGAGCTTAGTTGCAGAGCAGCTCCAGTGGATTCCTTGCTCGTGGTGTGTTCTTTACTCCGGAGTTTGTGGAGTTTCCTCACAGCAGGGTGGGTGCAGCACTTGCACAGTGCTCTGCCTGAGCTGAAAGAGGAATTGGGAGAATGTTTACTGGGGAGATCTGTCAGTCACAAATGCCCTTTGCCCTGGCAGAGCCAGGAATCCCATTTGCAATTGCACCGGCAAAGCAGAAGTGGCAGAAAGCTAGAGCTTCACTAAAGGTGAAAGAATGTGTGCCTGATGTCCTCTGATGGTGTTACTGCTTAATGAGACTATTTGTGGGCAAAGAACAATTTGGAAAAAATAAGAGAAGGGAAAGAAATAGGGTTTTCTTTTTATAGCCTTTAAGTTATCTCATTTAGCACAGAAGAATGTCAGAAAGCCAGTATGTGTGCACAGCCATGCACACACACCTACCTTGCCTGGTGCTGTATGAAAGCCAATATGAGTCTAATGTTTTTGAATAAATTGCTTGAGTGGTTTGTTCACCCATGTGGAAACCTCACCTCTGTGACACTGGCAAAGTCAGCAAGACACTGGGTTATCTGGTGCAGATCACAAGATATTTCAAACATAAGGTTCCCATGAGGCTATTTAAGATGCAGACTTTTTTCCTCTGCTGTGTTTTCAGGAAGTCCCATTTCCAATGGTTCTCTACAGGTTTTTTGATGTTTTTTTTTTTTCCCCTTCCCTTTCAGAGATACTCATTCTTTCTCTGCCACACTGCTGTAGTTGCAAAAGCTTATCCAACCAAATAGCAGTGAAATTATTAATATACATTTTTTTATTTTTCAAATAGTCTCTCACTATCATTAAAGCTGTAGAAATATGAAAAGGAAAAACAGTTATATATCTGCTTTCTACTAAAACCTTTTTTTCTAGTAAAACCTTGATCTTAGTTAAGACAGAATTAAAAAAAAAATATATAAAAATGGAAAGCACATAATTTGCATCAGCTGTCTTTCAAATATTTTACCATCACATCTCTTCCACCGTGCAATGTGTGAGAATAGCAGTACGAGTCAGAAGCTCTGAAAAAGTGACAAGTAGCTCTAATGAGGGATGTTCTGTTTTTAGCATGTTACTATTTCTAAAGCAGCCTTGACTTCTGTGTAGTTCCTTCTGACTTTCAACTTTCTGAGGCAAATATCTGCCAAGTATAATAAAAAACAAAAAGAGAAGAAAGTAGATGAAGTAAGGGCAGAAATCAGTAGTACACCACCAGCGAGGCTAGAATGCTGCCCTAAACAGTTGATTGCTGCTTGCCTAACATGCCCCATTTCAAAAAATGATGCTTTCCAACTGTAATAAAAGTCTGTAAGTGAAGAGTGTGTAACTAAAAAGATGATGCTGTTCCCTTCCTGCATGCATTTTAAAGACAATGATGCATTTTGCAATTTGGCTGCTAATGGCTGTTGGTTTACATGTTGTAAAGCAAATATTTATACACTGTTAGGGATTTTTTTAAACAACATTGTGCTCATGAACAGGAATATATTTGGACATCGTTCAGGCCTGATACTGACCATTCCAGTAAGGGCAACAGCATTCATGACTGTTCCCTGCTTCACAGGAGGCTTTCAGAGCCTGACAGTATTGAGCTCTGTGAGAGGCAAAGTTCCCTCAGAGTGGGTTAAACTCAGTTTTGATCTCTTCTGGTTTTCTTGAGGTCAGCCTCTTCAGTTATCTGGCAGATTTCTTCTTAAATATAATTAAGGAACTTCTTGATTGTTGAGGAGCATATTGTCGAAGGTGCTCATGCTATTTTGCAGTGCTTCTCCCCAGAGCTTTCTACCTTGTAGAGGCTGTTCACAAACACGAATGATTTCTTGTACAGAGCCCTTTCATTTGTAGCACTTCTCTTCCACAGGGTGGTGTTTTGTTTTGTTTTGTCTTTTCAAGATGCCAAAACAATGTCTTTCAGGCCTTGGGGGTTGTTAGCAGCAGGAGCAGAGAACCTAGAGGTAGCTATCAGATTTTGCTTTTCCCTTCCAGCTATCTGAGGGATTTCACAGTCCAGTCAGCGAACCCTGTTTGATCACTTCATGTGCTACAAGTATTCCATGTGAGGGTTTTTACATGCTCTGTAGCATTAAGTGATCAAAAGAAGTGAGATCCTCTGTTGTGGCATTGATAACAGGCTACTCTGCACTGCCTGGCACAGCACACCAGTAAATTGTCAAATTGGTTTTGATTCTGAAAGATCTTCAAGATGAAGAAAGGTAAGATAAAGGAAGCTACTACCATGGAGGAAAACATGCATGGCATGAAAGCTTGCCATAGAATGGCTCTACAATTGAGGATAAAAGGGAAAGAGCTGGCAACAGAAGTGATAGGACTGCTCAGAAAATGGGACAGCAACCAGGATTTGCCTTTCTTGCAGGGTGCCCAAGTCCAGCCTGTGGCATGTTCTAGCTCTGCTGGCTGGTAGCAGCGTAGTTACATGTCCTTGTGAGAGGGCTTTTCACTTCACTTCTGCATTTGTCTCATAGAGCAGTAGTCGATTTTTGGTTTATGTGTTTTCTATTTGTTGTTTTGCCACTGCTGAACTACTTTTCAGTTATAAATTGCTTTAGCTAGACAATTTTCTGAAGTGAGAATATCAGGCTTTCTTCATTTTAGAGGTAGAAGGCAAAAAATATTCATCTAAATCCACTATTCAAATGCCCAGCTTTTGAATCACTTTGTGGACTGGATTTTTTTCCTCTTCCTTTCAGTCTTCTTTCATGTAAACTCCTGTCACTAATGAGTACTTAGCAGCCAAGATGAATTAGGAGCAGGTTGTTTCCAAGTGGTGACCCCAAAGCAAGGGAACACTTAGGAAACAATTCTGGAAATACATTTGCATACAGATAATCAGAACAACAAAGGAATACAAAGTGTGCATTTAAAAAGTCTTTAAAAAGTGTTTTTTTCCCAGTGTTTGTGGTAGGCATCTGGAAATATTCAAAACCCTGGTTAATATTAAAGGAGAGCTTATCAAGGGTGTGAATGACAGGTAGGTGTTCGTTTTTCATTAAAGCTCAATAGGAGTTGGGTGTCTAATGCCATTTTTGGTTTTTAATAATTCCCTACAGGCTTTTAATATGAAATGTCCTTTGACCCAGATTCTCAAAAAATAATTACTGGTGTTTTCATGAGCATGTGTGTTGATCATATGGCTATTAATCATTTAGCATGAAAGCCTGCTTGAGAATTTGCTGATTCTTCAATTCTGGTTCCAGTACACTTCCTACTCACTCTGACTTTGGATTTGTTTCAGACACACAAATTGCCAGAGGAGTTCTGTGAAACCTTTCTAAACACAGAAATCAATGCCCTTAAGCCAGGACAACTTCCAGTGTGGATTAGATTGTACTGACACCAAGGTGCTACTCCTTTGTTTTACACCTTTGGATGACTGTATCGAGTTCCAGGAATACTGCTTTTTATAATCTCTGTATAAAAACCACTATGAAAACCTGGAAAGCAAGCCTCATTTTCAAACCTCACTGTGCCCTTTCAGGAACACACGTTGATGTATGTGTGGGGAGGAACATCTGTGAGTAGCTGGAGCTGCCAATGAATATAGAATTCCTCAGGCTGGACATCCTGTATTTAAAGCACCCGAGATGTCTGCCCACATGTAGAATAAGTGTGCAGAACAAAGCCAAGCCCTGTGAGCTACCTTGGCCAGTAGTTAAGACTTTGTTTCTTTCAAATTATGCTCTGTTTGGTGAACAGCATCTCTTCAAACCATCCATAGCATCTCACCATGTCTGAAAGCCCTGGGTGAGGCACTGGCAAGGTCAAGGTATTTCTGTGAAACATTCTATTCTGAAAGAAATACCACATTAAGGGCTGGCTACTTAAATTGTTTTTTACTGCAGGTTTTCTCAGAAAGGCTTAATTTTGTGTACTGCAGTAATGATGCTGAGTGGATAATAAGATGCAGCATGCTGCTGCCGTGGGCTCTACACCATATGTCTTTCATAACTATTGCATTTTTGGGGCTGGTAGTTCAGGTAATTGCACTGTCTCAGGAATTCATCATCAGGGTAACCTGAAATAATGCACCTATAATATATAGCAGTGAGAATAGTAACTTTTAAAACTAAACAGGAAGACTGCTGACTGAGAGTTGAAGTGTCAGGATTGTCGTTTTATAAATATTTCTGTATTTTCTGCTCGCTGAGCTTTATGTATAAATCAAATTGCTGTAACACTTTAAAGTAGACTTTGAGGACAATTATTTTAAGAAGAAAAGTAATACAAGTCATTATTCCATAGCAGTAAATAGTAGCTGCTTCCTGCCCTGAAATGCTGGGTCAGTGAATGATTGCTCTCATGATATCTTCTTTCCAGGAATTTTGTGGGTTACATAGATGGCATTTTGGGTCATAAAAGATTGCTATGCCACATGTTGCTCCTTCCACTTAGTGAGCCACTTAAGGTATCTCTTTTTCTAGGTGCTCCTCAGTTGTAAATTAGTGGGATGCTGAGCCCATACTTATTTCTTTCCTTCACCCTTTCTTCTTTTCACCCTTATTTCTTTAAAGGGTCATTGGTTTAAGGCTAGAAGAGACTTAATTTTTATTGACCAATGTTTAAGAGTGCAGTAGCTCTGGTAGCATCTGTATATATTGGCATGCATAATGTTGTTACAGTGACAGTGCTATTTCTTGTATGTCAACCAGGGACATCTGGTGAACAATGAATTTTTATTATTTCCATATCGATTTAGAAAACCTAGATAACTTAATGGCATGAAATTGGGGTCACAAAAAGGTTTATTAAAGGGTGTTACAGAAAGTCTGCATAAAATGGGAGAGTGAAATATGACGCAAATTCATGAGACAACTAATTGAGGATCCCAAAACTAGGGGAGGAGAAAGAGGTTTGTTGCTGTAATATTGATGATTATCAATCTGTTTTTTAAGCACTTTGTACTGTCTCTGGAAGGATCTTGGTGTAGATGAAAAATGTGGGTTTGTGCTTAGGTGAGCATGCAGGAAATACTGGTAACATTTCTGGCTCTGCAGAGGTTTTTTCCTCTGTGAATAATCTGAATAGTGGCACAGCACAGTGTTAGGCAGCATTTTGTTGCCAGGATTGCATTTCCAACTAGTGTGTGTAAATGGGTATCATAGATCTGTCTGGCTGCTCTTCTCACAGGAATCCAAGGGCCATGTTTGGATTCCAGCCACCACTCAAACCCAGTGATGATTTAACATGACCTCCAGGTCTTTCTCTTAGTCTACCAACAGAGTATCTTGCACAGTTTTGGCTTTTAAGCTTTTCAGTACAATTATCAGGACTAGCAGCTTGGATTAAAATTAAAAGATTTTGGTTTTTTTCTCTCATAAACTAAGGTCTACAAAGATGCGAACTTAAGAAATAAACAAACATTGGGAAAATAACCGGTGTAAATAAATGGTGAAAACTTGCAAGAAAGAACACTGGGAATAGCTTAGTGTCCTCACCAGGAGACCAGAAAAAGGGAAAGTTTGGTTGGTTCATTTTGTTCTCCTTGCTTTTCCACACTACACATCACCAGCTTTTGGGAAAAGAAAGAGAAACCAAACAGTTTCCCACTTGTCAGATGCCAAAAGACTGAGTACCAGGTGGATGCATCCAACATCAGCAGAAATCTTTGCTTCCTTGCTGGAAGTGCCAAACTCTGAGCAGTAACTTTGCTTTCCAGCACCCTGATAGGGGTTTCAAGCCCCTCCTGCATTTTCTGCAGTATGTCAAGCACTGATATGCTGAAAGCTCTAATTCATCCCTGCAAATGGTTACCTTTCTGAATTCATGAAAGGGCACAAAACCTGACTGTAAGTACTCAAGATGAGGTGTGACAGGAGAGTTGACTTGCAGTTGACTNCAAATGGTTACCTTTCTGAATTCATGAAAGGGCACAAAACCTGACTGTAAGTACTCAAGATGAGGTGTGACAGGAGAGTTGACTTGCAGTCGACTAAAAAGTGTAAAAAAAAAAAAAAAAAGGTTAATATTGGTAAAGATAGGTTGGATATTTTGTCACTTCTGACAGAGAAAAGCAATAACAACAACAACAAGAAAAAAATGTAGTGTGTTAGGTTAATGACGTAAAACCCAAGAGAATGAATTTAAAACTCAGTATTCAGAAAGTTAAGTCCTTTCACTCGACTATAAGAGATGTATTCATTCAAAGAATTCTTCACAGATAGTTTATATTTTCTGTGTATTTTCCAGGAAGCATTTCCTCTGAAAAACACTAGATGGTTATAAGAAATAATGATGGATTGTTGGACTAAAATAAATGTAGTCTTGGAGTTCAAGTGTATCTTCTGTCTGTTGTATATCCCTCGCCTCACATTCTGAAGCAAGCAGTACTATGTCAAAATATGCATTTGCTTACAGGACTGAGAAACCCAGAGACTGTTTTAATTATTTTCCATAGATTTATCTCATATGGAATATTAACCTCTGATTACATTTGAGAGAAAATGACCTCACTCCTAATAAAACTCAAGGAACTTGCACTTCAATAAAATCAAAGTAAACCTTCAATTAGTTCTAAGGCTTTGTTACCACATTCACCAGGAAGTAGTGCCTCAGGGGCTGATGATATAAAATGCAAGCTGGCACACTTGAATTTTTTCTTCTCTATTTGTTCACCTGTGGGAGTCACAGTGTTATTACTTTTCCCTGAAAGTGGTTAAAGGTTGCAAGCATTACGAGCTTAGGTTGTCTGCAGTCTGTTCTAAAACCACTGTTGTGCCAAATTTGCACGCACTCATGTTTGACTAATTCCAGAGTTATTGCTACAGAGAGCAGTGAAGCATTGCTGGTGTTATAGGAAATATCAATTATATATATATATAATACTAGCATTGGTTTTACTGCCTTTTGGCAGATTGGTAGTGCTGAACTAGAGTCCAGCAGGGAACAAATTGCAATGTCAGCTGCTGGCTTGATTTGCATTCCACCTTTCTTGCTTGGTTCTCAGGTTCATCAGCATTCCTGGTGCCTCATCAGAAGTCTGTTAAGTGTTTAGAGTACACAATTCATGAAACAGGCTTGAAAATACTCCACTGGAGTTGCTAGATTACAGCAGTAGGTGCCAGAGCTTTTGAAGACAAAACGTTTTGAAGTGATTGGTACGTACATGTGCACGCATATACATCCTATACTACCTAAACAATGAAAGCTCACAGTGTTCCAAAGCACATTAGGAGCATAGAATTGGAGCTATCTCATGGTTTTATCCAACTGCTTTGAAGCCATTAACATGTTTATCCTTAGCCTGTGAGCTTGGACAGCAGAATTTAAGCTATACACAAAGCCTGCTTTGTGTGTTGCAGTAATGTACAGGGGCACTTTAGCCAACAACAAATTAACTTATCTGCCTGTGTAGATAATGTAGAAATGAAAACTCCCTGGCCTCAGAAACAGGACAGCTTGGTGGCCAAGGCACCTCCAAACCAGAAGTTTGGCTTTTCTGGAGAGTTGCTGATTGGGGCTCAGAAGGTCACGGAGCATCTGTACATGAATCCAAGGTCCCTGTGCTGCGTTGTCCCAGAGAGCAGAGGTGCTGATATGGGGCATTTAGCATTTTCCTACTACCTTCAGGTCTGAGGTTCAACATAATTTCCATAGACACTATGTTTATGTCACTTCTTGAAATGCATCCCTCCTCTCCTGAAGGTGTGTCCTCTCTTTCGGCCTTTCTTCGAAACTCCCCCACCTCCTGCACAACTCTGCTCTGTTATTGTGTCCTTAGCAGTTTGGAACAGATAAAGGCACAGTAGGAGAAGGAATTGATTTCATTACTGTGTTCTCTCACAGCTGGGTGAGATTGAGTAAGAGAAAACACAGGCTGGGAACCATAAACAGTGCAGGGGACTTCTATGGGCTCTGTGTACAGAGCTGATTTTTGCCAGGGGAGCTCTGAAATGATCATCTTTGCTTGTGGGCAAAAAAAAAAAAATCTTTTCTGGTGGGAATATGAGCCTGCACTCTTTTGGGTCGTTGTCAGGGATAGCACCACCCAACAGAAGTGCTGACTTATTGCAGTATTTCGTGATACACAGACATTTCTAGAGTGCCCATCAGAAGGGTGCTGAAGAGGGAACCTCTCATTCAGCATTTGTCTGAGGCTGTTTCTGAAAGGAAGAATGACTTCTGAGAGTATTTTGAATGAACAAGTGATAAAGGGAAAATTTCTACCACTTTACTATGCAACTGAGGCTGGCAAAGTGAAAACAGTAATTTAGTAGGCTTCAGTTTTAGCAGTCTCTTTCCTTTCTGCACTTCCATATTCCTCCAAAAAGAGGAAATATATAAAAACTAGGGTTTTTTAGAAGGTTACAGACCCACTAGACTAATCATAACAAGGCTGAGGGCTCAAGTTATCTCAACAGGTTACTGAATGTCAGCTGATCCACAATAATTCTGCGTACACATGGTCTTAACCAAAGACAGATGAAAAATAATGTGACAAAGACAAATGAAAAATAACGTTATCTTGCAGTGAGGGATGCATGCAGTAAGTCAAATTCCTGCATGATAATGCCAGAGCTTAGAAAACCACCTATCTGTGCAGAAAAGTGCTTATTGCAGCATCATGTTTTGTTTTGTGGTTCTAAAGGGCTGTGCACTCTGGGGTTGTAGTTCATATAATGTTTGATGTGATGCCCAGCAGTCAAATACGGATATAATAATCAGGAAATATTCAATTTGAAACACAGATTTGCTTTCTTGTTTTATTGGGGG
>VXAC01002371.1:753247-765575 GCA_013399225.1 Rhipidura dahli | reverse complement strand
TGTTTGTGTATTTGGGGGGGGGGGGGCTATGGAGATGCCCACAGGTGTTGGAGAAGCGTGGAAAAAATAAAGTGTATCCTTTAAAATGGAGTTTTTTTGAGTTTTCACATACACAATATATTACAAATAAAAGCAAAAGAAGCACTGTGGTATGTTACCAACTTTTAGGGTGATATTTGCTATTGCCTCTGCATGTTTGGTGTCTGTGCACAGTATTTCTGTACAAAAATAGGCAAGTCGGGGAAACTTGGGGTTTTTTTCATTAAAAAGTGTATGTCTGTAAAGGAAATCTGAAAGTCTGCTTTCAAGTCTGCAAAGCATTCATTTCTCTTGCCAATACCTGGCCATTTGCAAATGGTAACTTGGCTGCAGCCCCACATGCTGTAACTTTGGAAAAAACTGCTGATATATGTGACTTGTATGCCACTTCTTTTTACCTGTGCCAGTTCTACTCACTTCAAAGCTGTTTTGGTTTCTTTGTCATTTTTTAAAAAATCTAAAATGTATGTATATGCATATATATAGCAACTAAGAAAGACGGTATATAAAGTGTAGGCTATGAATAGTATAATTATGAATCACTGTAAAAATAGTCAGCTTTTTTTAATCCTCAGAGCCTTTGATTTCTTGAAAGTATGAAGAAAAGTTGCATATGCCATTATCATTACATGCTGGTTTTCTGCATTTCAAAAACTAGTAAAAGAGGAGATTACTTTAAAGCCAGGACAGTGTTACATTTCTTTGTATATATTTCTGTGTAAAGAGAGTAAGCATATGAATGAAACAGGTGAAATAAATGAGCTTCTGCACCCATGGGGAAAAAAATGGGTGAAGTTCATTCTGAGTCTAGTTGAAACAGCTGAAATTAAGAAGAGCTACAGTTAGCTTTCCAAGATAACTGGGAAATTGCTATGCAACTCACACCAGAGGCAAAGGAAGATGGGCATGAATTGGATAAAGTGGATGCCTTTTTGACACTCTTATAAACATGGAAAAGTAGGAGCAGCCAATAGAGAAGTGTTAAAACAATCCACAAGGGAAAGAAGAGGAATGTTTAGAACATTGTTCAACCAACTGAGCAAATAAAAACATATTTTTCAGAGTCATTCTGCAAATCTCCTCGGGGAGTGGCCCTTTTATTTTTTCAGAAAAGGTCATAGCTCAGGAGGTGATACTATTGTGCCAAAATGTTGAGGAACTGCAAAGGTGTTCAGCAGCTGCTCTGCTGTGTAACTGCAAGCACTGTTGGAGAAAGAATTCAGGTGTTTAAAAAGAGAATAAAATGAAGTGGAAGAACTACTAAGTTCTTTGCTTGGAGGACTTCCAGAGACAAGGAGCTGCAGAATACACTTGCTGCAGGAAGCGGTGCTAGAGTAGTAAGACAAAGAGGGAGCAGACACAAGAGCCCTGCTGGAGGGGTGAAACTGGTTCTGGGAAATTTGATGTGAATGGCCAAGATGTACAGTGTAAAATATTTCATTGTGTTTCATCTGGTTATGTAAAAACATCAAGAACTTTAAAGAAGGATGTACCAGTACCAAGAACATGAAATTTCATGTAGAATTACCACTTATTATGCACAAGTCCCTAATCTCATACTATGCAGTGCTTTTCTTTTTTTTTTTTTCTCATTGTAATAAATAGCTTTATTGAAGAGTAGAATTGATTTTATAGGAGGAAAAAAAATATATTGCAAAGCCCTGAAGTAGACTTTAATAGACTTTAATAGACATTGAAAACTTTATTAAATTGTAGGTGTCCTAGCAGAGTGAACATTTTAATAATTAAAAGTCACTAAAAATGAAAACATGTCAATAAGACAATTGCTTGGAAAATCTGCTGCTTTAGTTTCAGGTATGGATGTACATGGGAAGTCCCTTTTAGCCCTGAGAGCACTCAGACACAGGAATTTATAGGCAAATCCCAGCAAAAGAATGAGTCTCTGCCCTTAGTGGGAACAATACCATGATCCCTGTGTCAGCAAATGCCTTTCCCTGCTCTCTGGCTCTGAACAGGGAACTCCTTGTTAATCAGCCAGTGTGATCTTGGCTTAATTCAGAATCACTACGATGTGATGCCAAAAATCTCTCCAAGAGAAAAAAAAAAAATAATCTCCTTCTTTGTTATAATTTGTGAAGACTCTAAGTATGAATGAGGTTTGAAAAAAAGGAAAAGAAGGGCTGGCACTTGGCTTTTATGGCCAGAAAATTGTTGTATCTCTTCCAAGTGACATTGCAAGGCTTTCTGTTTTGAAAGTCTAAAAGGAAAAATTTTGTTTAATCCTCATGGAGGTGAGGGAGAGGACAGACAGCTTTCCTCCATCTTCCCCCCTCCTCATTTTGATCTGAGCCTTTTGGAAAAGAAAAGAGCTCAGTTTGGTGAAATAACTCATTTGGAATATCAATTATCCATCAAAATGCATTCCAAACTTCCTAAGCTGTCAGAAGGTTTGTCACTGCTACATGCAAGCCCTCAGAAGTTACATCTGAGCAGGGAAGAGATGTTGTTAGAAATCTTCCCCTGTATGACACGCTGTCTCAATTTCTTTTTAAACAACTCTTAATTAGTTCTTCTTTTTCTTCTTCCTCTTTTTTTTTCCTTTTTTNTCTCCTCCACACAAACTTCTGCCTTTTTTTCCTTTTTTATTTTTTTTTTTTTTTTTTTTTTTTAAAATATGCAGCACCAGGGAAAAATTGGAGTAAAATTTAATGTTGGGACGGATGACATCGCCATCGAAGAGATGAACGCCATCATTAACGATGGGAAGTACCACGTGGTTCGCTTCACAAGGAGCGGTGGCAATGCCACCCTACAGGTGGACAACTGGCCCGTCATCGAGCGTTACCCAGCAGGTAAGGCCTCACACAAACACCTGGCACTGAGAGGGTGGGGGATGCCTGGAGTTTGCCTCGTTTTGCTCCTTCTTCTAATGCGATGTATCAGCTCCTTTGCAGTGTTTTAGTAGCTGCTGAAGTAGTTAAAATTGAGTCCTGAGCAATGTACAGTTGATGATGATGGCATTTCCTAAGTGAGTTTAAAAGCCCAAATTCAGGTTATTACTGGGAGTGGAAAAATGCAGTTATCAAGTCATGAGTAGTAGTTTTGTTCCTTGCTTTCATTTGTTTTTATTGTATTTTTGGTTTAGGGGGGAAAAAAAAGGCTTTGACAAAAGCTACACAGTTTAAAGTGACTCCCAAATCTATCCCCAAATGATGGGGTGAAACATTTACTGAGGAAAAGGTTGTCTGTGTTCTGTTGATTACAAGATTACAGCAATCTGAAGTATATGAATTTAGCAGACGTCTTCCAGCAGACATAAACCCAGCAGTGTCGCAGTCATCAATTGTACAACCAACCAAACTGAGGTGCCTCAACCTCAAATGCAAACTACAGGATATTATTTATGCAGATGATGCTGGTTACTTGGACAGGATCACCAGTATGACGACAGTGCTACCTTGAGCAGGCCCATATTAAATTTTTTGCAAAGGCCATGCACATGCTACTAATTTTATTCGTTTTTAAAGGCAACAGGTTTTTCAGATACTCAGTGCCTTTCTTATTGAATAGGACTACTGAGCCATTAATGGTAACTTACACATCTGCATGTTATCTCTTAACAGTTGCTCTGTGTGTGTATGTTAAGCAAAAGGCAGCAAATCTAAAGGTGAAAATGGAGGCAAATACGCAAACCAGAATCCTTATTGCATAAATGACAGTTCTGATTTATCAGTTTAAAAGTAGGAAATTCTTCATTTTTGGAGGTGGAGTGGAGCAGGAGGATGTGTTTCACTAGTAAGGAGTGCATAAGCCATTCCCTGGACTAATCATTAGTATTTAGGATGGGGTTTTTTGTTATTGGTGTTGCCATTTCAGTTGTAGTCCAGCTATTTACTTGACTTTTTAAAAAATAAAAATAATTTTTAGAAAATCCACATGTGCAATACAACCCTTCAGATAATTTCTTGGAAATAATTTCAGTCTATGAAATAATGAAACTGTGTATTGGAAAAGAAATTATGAATAGCAGAAGTTGTAAAAAAAACCCACCTATGTGCTAATGTGCTATGAATGAATGACAGCTCTGGCAATTAGACCCATTAATGGTTTCTAAGTTAGACACATCTATGAGAGGTGGTAAACTCTTGAGGGGAAGGGGGATACTGAATGAAATATGCTCAGTGATCTTTCAGATAGTCCTCTTTCCCCTGTGCCCCCTGGCTTTCTAATTTTTCAGTGTTTGGTAGGTGGTTGCTGAAATAAGAAGCTGGAATCTGGGAAGGACGTGTCTTAGTTGTGTTCAAGACCTATTCAGCACAAAGGGGAAAATAGGTTTTAGGTGGTTTTTTGTTTCTTTTGGTTTTTACCTAAATGATGAGCATGAATTCACCGCCTCCAAGCTCAGGAGTGATGCATCCCAACAAAGAGGAAGTCAGGCAAACATGCCAGGAGGTCTGTGGGGATGAACAAGGAGCTCCCCAACAGGCCCAAGCACAAAAAGAAGCCTTGAGTTCAGAAGCTGGTGGCACACAGAACTTGTTTATTCTGAACAAAGATCAATTTAGAACATAGAGTGATTTCCTTGGGATGGGATTAGTGGAGTGAAAGAAGGTTGGATGTTGTCTTTGAAAAAGGAAAACAAAAAATTAGAACCTCATGAGTTTTCATGAGCAATCTATGTGCAGGCTGCATTTCAAGGCATTTTCAGTTGCTTTATTAGCTGAGGTACAGAATCCCTTGGCTTGCTTTATTGCTGGATCTTCTAAGAATGCTCTTGGCTTGTAATTTTGTTTGCCTTTCCCAAAGTAATATTTTATGGCTCCTGTATGCCATAACATTCCTTTTGGCTGCTGTCCTCTGCCTTTTCACCTTCCATCTCTTCACTCTTCTCAGAACAAGACCATCTAGACATAACTTTCTCTTCAGTTTCCATACCATTCCATCAGGTTTGCCAGTCTTGTTGTTTTGGGTTTTTTGAATTAAGGATAGACCCAAGATTAGGCAGCTTAATTAGTCAATTTGCTATACTTAAATATGCTGGATTTTCTTTTTTCAAAAATAAAACAAGCTTAAATAATCAGTTGGTTGTCTAAAGCATACCAACTGAGAAAGTATTTCTTTATGAAGATTTTTCTCAGAATTACACCTCAGGTTGGGATGTCTGATTACAAGACATTGCTTGTTTGTGTTTGGTGTCTTCAAATGCTGGGTGAAGATTTTCTGAGAGAAGTTTCTGGTCAGAATCTCGGGATTTTCCAGTATCATTGCCTGTGTATCCTTCATCCAGCCCCATGCAACTGCTGTAGATAAGGACATCCAAGGCTCAATAACAGCTGGTACCTTGCAAAAAAAATATCCCATGGCAATGCTTCACAGAGCTTCCATGGTGGCTTTGTGTGTTTTATCCAAGTGCTGCACAAAGAGTGACCTGGTAGAGTGCAGAAGAGTGACCCTAGAAGGTGAACAGAATGTAGTGTCTCTCTCCTGTTACATCACTCTTGATCCCACTAGACTTGAGTTTGCTCTGGGCCAATGCACCTTCAATTTATATCTGAGTGGGTGTGAAATGAGAGAGCTGTAAAAGGAAAAGAGGTAGGGGTTAGTGGTAGAGGATGATTATCCTAGTTAAGGTGGATGGTTGTTTTTTGAAATATAGTTAGGAAAAGTGTGGTTTTGTTCTAGACAAATGTGAAGATTTCAGTATCCTGAAATGGCTGGATATTTTTCAGAAACAGAGGCTTAGATTTACATATGTATGTTCTTCCACACTACCATCAAAGTAATTTTTTTAGTCTGAAATTTCTTTCTTGTCACTTCTCTGAATAAAATGCTAGAGCTATGAGGATGTACACTTCAATTTCTGCCCTTTATTTAATGTTTATCCTGTTTTCCTCATTCCTCGTTGTGTTTGTGGCTGGTGCATAGCCCTGTGATTGAGAGTGGCACACTGTACTTTTTTGATAATTGATTAAGATGCCCCTATCTTCACTCCATTTATATATTCCATCTTTCTTAACTAAATTCAGTCTCTTTGCTGAATTATCACTCTGCACCTTCCCAAAGAACTTTAGTATTTCATCTTGACCTCTTTTTCAGATAGTGAATTCACATTAACTTATCTGGAAGAAGCCTAATTTATGATCATATTAAACAGGAATGAGAAAACTGCTGACTGTGCAATCAGAGCTCCTAATCAATAGACTATCCCCATTTCCATACAGATCCTTTCTGCTCCTTGTGGCTTATCTTGTCTGCTTCACTGTCTGGTTTTAATTGCCCTTCCCAGTGGTCTGGCTGCTGTTGTGGTGATGGGACTGCACCACAATAGCAACTCCAGCTGCTTCTCTGAAGAGGCTGCTCTTGTAACATCAGTTAGGTAATAATTCTACACTGAAGTGTAGCTTTCCTAAGGATGCATAAAACAAAGGACTTGTTAATTTGTGTCAAACCGAACTAAAAATTATGGTCAAAATTGTAAATAAATTAAAAAAAAAAAAAAAAAAAGTTTGTTTTAGTAACGTCAAAATATTGATTTCAGTATTTTCTAAATAAAATGTTCTGACTTTTCATGTCAAGATTTCCCAGTGTTTATAGGGGATTTACATACAAAGAGATACAAAGGATTTTATTTAATTTGAAACAACATTTTTTTCCTTACCTGAAAGAAAATCTGTTTCAAATAAGATCAAATAAGGTGATGAAAAAAACCCCAAATCTTTATCATAATAATGCTCAGAATCATATCTATTTAACATGAAAAACAGTTTTCTTAACTATCTGATTTTTGTTCCTTGGTAGTGAAGCGTGTACATTTTACTAGTCTGAGAAAGTATATCAAAGCAAGGCAGAGAACATTTTAAAGCCACAGTAACCACCACTTATTGTGAAGGAATTTCAGAATCACTTTTCTGAGACTAAGTCTATGCTTTGTGTGGTCAAAGGCAGTTTGCCCAATGCTGATTCTTTTGAAACACACAGCACAAATCCTCATACCAGTGAGGATTTTCTCCTCATGATGCCCATCGTAAATCAGACTGATGCAGAATTTTCTATATGGAAAATGACCTATTAGATATTGGGCAACAGGTCTGTGGTTTCAAAGCTGTTCAGTCTGCTGAGAATGCTCAGCATTCCTGGGACCCTGCAGCAGTTTGGAAAATACATTCTGATGTAGGCAAATATCTAAAATGATGCCCTCCCAGTCACCCCTGGATCTCTACTGAGCCTTAGAAAAGGATAACTTTGTTATAGCTGTCCTCATGTACCCCATGGGCCAGGGCATGTCAGGGATGTGTCTGACAGACCAAGATCTGACAGCATGAGCATGTCACTCAAATTGCTTGCACAAAAGAGCTTGTCCAAAGCACTGCCAAACTACTGGAACAGATGCATCTCCGTGACTGGGGAGTATAAATCATGATGGAGCATGAACACCAAAGAAGAACCTGTGTGAGAGTCCATGTATGATGGCTGAAGATCAAACTGACATTATGCTTAATGCCAAGTACCTCTGCAATATGGCAATCACCTGCTCTTAGAGCTTTGGTATAGTATAGAATAATTCTGTGTTGGATTTTGGTTTGGATGTTTTCTTTTTTTGGTTAGTGTGTTTGTGGTTTTTTTGGTGGTTTGATTTTGATTAAAAAGATGAGATTACACATATTTTCTTTAGAAACTTTCTCTGGATCTGTGGGATAAAATTTCTGTTCCTGCAGAATATCCAAAGGCTAGGAGAAGGGGATACGTCATCTAAATGCTTCTCTTGCTCCCTGCATTCTAGAAAATAGAAAAAGCTTCTGTCATTTTTTTGTGGGACACACCTTACTTTAAGATAAATGCTACGAGTCAGATAATGCCATGTAGGGTAAATAGCATCCATATGTCTTGGGTTTTGTTTTCAGATTTTGACTATAAAATTAACAGGAGACATTTATGTCAGTACATTTGTTTCTCCAGGAATGGATCAGCATTTCCCAAGTGATCCATGTACTTGCCTAACTTGCTTACTATTGGCTTAGAAATAGCTTCCAAATTCAAATCCCTATAGCCACTTCTGAAGGGAATCAAAGATGTTTTTCAGGTGTAAGTGGCTGGGAGACATCTCAAGCACTTTCACAAATGTGTCTTTGAATATTTTAATAAAAGGAATGGTCAGCCTGCTATCACCACATCCATGCAGAATGATAATGGTCAAGGTGATTTAGGAATCTAACAATGAATTCTAAATGATCACTGAGTGTTTGCTTTGCCTTCTGCCACAGAGCAAGTTTTCAAACCTCCCTGGCTATTGCTGTTTGGACACAGGACTTTCAGGGTCTTTCACAAGAACATAACACAAGCTTCTGACTGCTCTTTATTTGTCCAGCAACACCATCCCTGTACTTTTTTTCTCACTTCATGCCTCCTTTGGCTAAAAGAATTCAACTTGATTCTCTCTCATGTGTTCCTTTGCTGTGGTCAGAGTTTGACTCCTGCAATCAGATCTGTCCTTCTCCTTCAATCCCAATGTTAAAATATAAAGGATATGAGGAACACCATCATCTGATAAGCTGCAAAGTTTACAGACCTGGAGGGGTCTCTCATTACTTATTCCCAAAGACAAAATAAAAACTGCCTTTCCACCCAGGAGGGAAATCCAATGGAAAAGACTTAAAGCTTAAGCAATTAGCTTCTGTGAAACACAGATCCATGTCTCCTGGTTTGGATGTCATTTTCCTGCTGAGGGAAACCAGCAGTGCCAATGAAACGAGGACATCTCATAATATTTTACTTCCCTTGGAGATCACAGCATTTGGAAAAATCATGAGGATTTCTCAGGAGCTCTCCATCTGTGAATATGTAGAAGATGAATGTGCAAGTAAACACTTTATGTATAAATTTATGCCGTGTGTATAAAACCAGACTTTAGGAGTGGAAAATGTGGGTCTAAAATATTTAGTCTATGGAATTAGTCAGAAGAGAATGGGAAAAATACCAGCTAAGTCAGTAGTTATTTTGTGACTGAGTAATGTCGAATCCTCCCTGATTTGGAAAGCAAAACTCATCAGTGTTATTTGTGGCCTTTCGTGTGTCCATGGAGTCACATCTCCTTGGGGGTTGTGTTTGTGCTGAGGTCTCCATCTGGGAAGGTCTGCTGGTAGCGGTTATAGTTAAACCTGCTCTGGTTTTAAAGGTGATAATGGGATATAAATATGAATGAGTTAACCTACTTGGGGGTTTTGATTTGCAAAAAGTCTTTGATAGAGTTCCATGTGAAAATAAGCAGGAAGAATTTGCCCGGCTCTGGTGATAAAGGTTGAGTTCTTTGATGGATCAGACTCTACCTTAGGGAGAACAGGGTCACAGATTCCTACCTAATGAAAATCAAAGGAGTAAATCAATTGATTTTCAATGGAAGTATGATCATTTAAACCTTGTTACATATTGAATAACATTGATTTTTTTTTTAACATAAAAGTTAGAAACCTTGCATACAAGCTTTAATAGAGACGATCTCAAGATTACTACAGAAAAAAAATTACTACAGTGAATGAAGAATTTAAAAAATATATGTGTGCCTCCTTTGATAGAAAATGAAAAAAAAATGGAAAAATGAAAGGCATAAAAATCTAAAAAGATATTTTAGAATACAGGCATTTAATAATCCCAAATTTTTTTACTCTTCTGAAATTCAGAAATTATTGGTTTTGTGCAATTTATTTGCATTTTTTTCCTAGAATGAGAGATTTTGCAAAATCTTTGTTGCTTTAAACAACATTTTAACCAATTAAAATATTTTTCATTCTTATTCAAGAGTTAAAAAACCTTACTCTGTTGGATATGCATCATAACAGTGAAAGCAATGTTGATCTATGAAAGATAATGCACAAGTGAGATAATTTTCATAGAAAATGTTTTTAATTGATTGCACTTGTTCAAGACAAAGGTTTAATGTTGTAGAAAGCTCATGGATTATTTTCATTATCAGTCCAAAAAAAACCAAAGTTCTGAGAATGTTTAGAATGCTTAAGAAAATATTAGTGGAAGTATATTTAAATCAATGGCCCACTTTCCCTGTAAAGGATTAGTGGTTTGGATGGCTTTTTTTCCCATTCCCATTTCTTTTTTTCCCCCCTGTGTATTTAAAATTTAGGTTAGTGATAGAAGAGCTTAAGAAATTAGAAATTAAAATGTACTGGGTCAAGTCTGCTTCTTTGCATAAATTGTTTCTCTTAGAGGGTAACTTAGGAGAAATATTTTGCTCTTAAGAAATTTTCTTTTACCTTTAGTTCAAGTACTTTCCAGTTCATCCCACTTTGTTCTTACGTGTCTTTCTGCAGAATTTAAAAAGCATATATGTGCCTCCTTTGATAGGCAATAAAAAAATGGAAAATGAAAGGCATAAAAATCTAAAAAGATATTTCAGAATACAGGTATTTAATAATCCCAAATTTTTTTCTTTTCTGAAATTCAGAAATTATTGGTTTTGTGTAATTTATTTGCATTTTTTTTTCTAGAATGAGAGATTTTGCAAAATCTTTGTTGGTTTAAACAACATAGCCTTTCTTTGATGCCTTTTTTCTGGTTTGTATTTGGTTTTCAGTGGCACATGGGTCTGACAATGGACGTTAGTGAGAATGGTGGGATCTCAATGATACAGGAAGACAACATTTCAGATATCAGTTCTGCATCTTAATACCTTAATTTTCTTTTTCATATCTCAGAACTGGAAAGTCCAGTCATTCTGCAGCTGAATGTCTGTTGAAAGTCTTACCTCATGAATTCTTTCTCAGAGTATCCCAATTTCTTGCAAGAACTGGTGTGACTGGTCCTATATCTTAGGATATAGGACCAGTGTGTGACCTGCACTGTTTAGTATAAGCTTTATTGTCACTTCTGTTAACTCAGAAGGGCTCTGTTCCTCCTGACTGATATCTGCAGCCTCTTCAGCATCACCACTGTGTCTACTTTCCTGTCATCTACAGGTATCATTGAGTGCTTGGTACTTTAAACTGAGATCAGTGAAGAAAATACAAAAGATGATTGATTGTGGAGCTCAGATTGGGTACTTTCTTAGGAGTTCCACTGAGGTTGTTTTTCTGGGGCAAAACCACTGTTTTTATTACATTCATATCTGCAGTGGCTTCTGTGGTAGCCCCTATGGCACAGTCTAATGCAGTTTGAGAATTCACCATGATATTCCTCTTGTTAACTCCGTGTAGAACTCAGCACTGAGTTTATCACCTCTCCATGACTTAAGCACATGTAGATCTTCTACTCATTCAACTAGATGGCATCAGCTCCCCAAAATACGTGGAGAGCTCTGGTACATCTGACCCATCAACTATATCTTGAAGCTTTTTATTTTTCAAATATAGGCAATAAAGTGGGGAACATAAGGGCCAGAATATGGTACAGCTGACACATTGGCAGGTCTGAATGTGACAAGCAATGACTGCTTATCATCTGTGTGAATGATTCACCAAGAAGCTAAAGAAGACACCAAATGAAGTGGGAGTTGAAGAGAGGAGACAACTCCAGGGCTCGTTCCTGGAAGGAGATGCATGCTGGGAAGATGGGAGCCTTGAGTGTGACGTGAAAGAAGCAGCCCTTTTACTCAGAACCTGTCAATAGCTGCAGCAGCAGGATATCAGTCTCTACATGAGACAGAGGAAGGAGGACAGAAAAGAAAAAAAATCCTTGTTCAATGCTATAGTTTGGGTTTTGTTTTTTTTTTCATTCAGCTTTTTACCACACAATTTTTACACTCTTCTATTTTTTCCACAGTTAATCCATGGTTTGCTACAGGACATCATATCAAATGCTTTACTGAAATCCAGATAAATTAGATATACTTCATTTCTTTCATCTAGAAAATTAGTTAGCTTGTCAAATACAGCTGTTAAACTAGCCTAACATGATTTGGTACAGTTTTCCATTTTATCTCATTTTCCAATTGCTTCCATAGCTTTAATTATTTCTTTTAAGTTTTGTTCTAAAGCATGTATGGCTAAGGTCAGACTAAATACTTCAACTGGGTAGTTTTTAAATTCTTCTCATGTAAAGCTATTACATTATCTGTTCTCTACTGCAAGAAATAACATGCCCCATTGGATAGCTGGATTTAAAAACTCCTGGCTTCTTATTTTAAAGTTCTGGGATAAAGATCATCTTCCTCACTTTCTGACCACAAAAGTTCAGTAAGAATATGTTCATTGCTTTCTTCTGAGCTGCAGATATCTACATTTTCATAGATACCTACCTATTAGTCAATTCAGTCTTCTCCCTTGGATCACTATCAGCCTTACTATAAAGTGATTCTCCTCTAGTCCATGATCTCTTTTTTTTT
>VXAC01002371.1:698247-753202 GCA_013399225.1 Rhipidura dahli | reverse complement strand
TTTTTTTTTTTTAATAGAACTTAAGAATCTCTGGCTTTTAAGTTTATTTTAAGTCCCTTGGAAGGTTCTTTGGGCTTAAGTTCTGGCAACTTTTCTTGTGTGCTTATTTACTTTTCTAGTTCTGAAAGGTGCTGCTTTCTTTACTGAGCAAGTCTGGGGTTTTACCCTCCTGTAATGTAGCCTGTGACAGTGTATTTGTTCAGTCTAGTAGGTCTCCCTTTGTATATTTTAACCTTGCAGGTGCAAGCTCAAATATATATATACATATATAATTTTATTTTCTTCATTATTTTAATATTTTACCTTATAGAATTTCCAAGTGTCATTCCTGGCTGAATCCAGCTCCTTATACTGATTGCACAATCTAACTTCCTTCAGCTTATCAAATTTTGGTTTTTTTTTAAATCAAGAATCTGATTTACAGGCTTATTTTTAGTTGTCCTTATATTAAGTCAACTCCTCATCCCTCAATCAAAAAATGTTTCCTACAATTAACTTTTCTGTGATGTCTACAATAACTAGGCAAGGCAGAGATAAAATTGTGTTATTTTTTATTGGTTTTGTCTGGACAAAAGCCTCAATGAGTATTCTAGGACGTTGATATCTACCTATATTCATGTCCAGTCATAATATGAATAAAAGAAGGCATTTTACCAGTGTGTAAAATAATGACAAGGAGAAGTAAAAATAACACAAGGAGTTATTTGAAACTCAGTTCAGCAAGTTCTCCAGAGTAAAGATAGAAGAAACTATCCTGGAAGAAGCAGGAATCAAAATACATGAAAAATTCATCTTAGTTACTGAGACACAAACCAGCAGTTAAGTGATGGATGTAACTAGGCCAGTGTGCTACCTTGCCTTTGTAATTGCACGACTGATTCCTCACATTTTTCTGATTTCATACAGCTCTGACTGCTCTTTGGTTATGATTAAATGTATTTGTCAGCATGCACCCAGGTCTCACTTCCCATATAATTTTATTGTCGATGTGAAAGATTGATGTAACAAAAATGGAAATTTATTTTCCCGTTCTCTTTGGGTGAGCCGCTGTTGCAGCTTACCCAAAGTCAAGGAATTATTTTTTTTAAAAAAAGCACTGCTGCCCTTTGAGTGATCATGAAATTGTTCTAGCCTGCTGCTCTCTTTAAATAAAGAGCCTAGGTGATACCCAAACAAAGCACTACAGTAAGTCTCTTTTCAAAAAGTGGGTTCAGTAAAATTTCCCAAATCAGCTTTTTAATTTGACAGCTTATCAGGTCTCTCTGTCAGATAATGCTATATAATAATGCTTCTCTTAGTCTGCAGACAGGGGGTTTTTTTCTCCTTTATTTTTCATCTTGGATATCCTGGTGGAATACAAAGGCTCATCCCTTCTTAGGCTTGTTAGATCCTGTAATTAAATTCAGATCTTGATAAAATGTGTGGCACAGTTGTCATTACTTGATCACAGAAGGTATAACACCTTTCAGTTAAATACGGCAAGGTGGCACAATGGAAGGAAAAGGGAAATGTCAAATGAGCAGCGATTCAGAAAAACGTTTTTAAAATACTGAAAGAAAACCAGAGATGTGCTCTTTTTGTGTCTTGTGGCAGAGGTTTTTCTCCTTTCTGCTTACCATAATTAGGCACAGGCTGATATGGAAATGGAATCTCTGAAGACAACCAGCTCCAGGGATTCAAGTTAGCAGAATTAAATGGGAATGAAAACAGACCTAAGAAAGAGACATAGCAAACCTGTCACATCTGGTCCCTTTCACCCCTTCAGGAAAGCCATTATCTATTAACGATTCCCAAAAGTCAGATCACAAAAGATGAATTATTGCCTATACTTAGACGTTCTTTTACAAACTTGTATTTGTCTTGACACAGGTTTTCTGTGTAACCTGCAGTATCACACCCAATCTAGTAGGGTAAGTTAGAAATGGAGGATCAACATCTTGTGTTAAGAAGAGAACAGTTTACTCAAACTCTTTTCCAAAGGAATTTAAGCTGCATAGTTTCCTTAACAGTATAATGCTGGTATTTCTGATGGCATCAATGATTTAAAAGAAATTCGTCATCCATCTTTTCTTTCCCAGTGGCAAGACCGTGTTGTCAGTGCAGAGATTTGAACACCAGATTCCTTTGTTTCTTTTTCCTTCCAGCCTCCAGTGGGTTTGAAACTATCTCATTACACAGGGCTTTATAGAACATATCGCTCACTGAGCCAAACCAGTAACTCACTCACCCCAGTAAAAAGATTGCTGTGTAACACTTTAGTTGGTGTGTTTGTGACAGTGCCCCTGTCCTGAGATGCCTCACTAGAAGAGCACACACATGGGTCTGCTCTACAGCTCGCTCTGAAGCTCCCAGTGGCTGGTTGAGCATGCAAGAGCAGAGCACAATGCAGCGTGCTCCTCCTGCCATGCACTCTATTTCCATTATCTTCTGGGGCAAGCCTGGAGTCAGTCTGCAATGGGAGCCTTTCTCAGGACAGAACAAATCAATGTGGTGTTGAGCCTTCGAACCAGACAATCTATCATATGGAAAACAAAATTAATTTCTCTGCAGTGCTACTGTGTTTTAGGTGCTCTCGGAAGATGAGGTTTTTTTTTTTTTATTTGGGGCACATTTGTGCATGTGTCCCCAGTATATTTTACTGGTGGCATGAGGTGTGACAGCAGTGTAGTACTTTATGTCTGCAGGATAAGAACTTCCATTAAACTAACTAATTCTGAAATAGTCACTATATTTCATACTGCAGCAGGGAAAACAGCAGCTTGCTCTGTCCGAGATATATTTTCCAGAGAGCGAACTGCATTAAGCAGGTATCCAGAAGGACACAAATCATTGCTGTCTGGAACATAGGAGTGTGCACATTCTTTTAGACTTTCTTTCTCCTCTTTGTGCCCTGTGAACATAGGAGAGAAGGTGCACACCCATCTCTTCATCCTCTGGTGTGATTAGATTTCTTCAGTCTTAAGCCCTGTTGGTTAAAAGCCAATCAAATGAAAACCATCTTGCAATGGCAGTACCCACATTGTCAAAATAATTTTTTTCTTTAACACTTTGGATTTGAGATTAATGGCACCTTGATTGCAACAAATTCTACTGTTATATTATATCATGCATATACAGTTAAGTTCACAGTGTTCCAGGAGTCTTTAAAGACCTACCTTGACCCTAGCAAGGTATAGCTAAGATAGAGGGTATATATATATTTTTTTTTTTTCCAGTCTATCCTACCTGTCAAAAAAGAAAACCTTGTATGATTTATATACCCTAGAACTCTTATGAGCTTCACAAGGGTCATATTGTGTAGTATAAATATTTCAAATAAATTTGAAGCAGAAATTGAATATCCCTCAGTGCATCAGAAGCATGAAACATTGTAAAGGGCATCCTAATTTCAGCCCCTTACACGCAGAAGTTAACTGAATTAAAGGCAGTGAAATTATGCTTTTGCAAATTGGTTCAATTGAGATGTGAATGGTTTATTTTCCTCAGTGAACTATTTCTAAGGAGTTAAATGGCTTTGCTGGTGCAGCATCGGGTTTAGTGGACATTAAAAAATGAATGAAACATGATATCATCAAGGTTAAGTATATATAAAGACAATTTTGATTTTCCTGTTTTACAGAACTGATGGGCATTAATAGAGGAGAGGTTTAAATTTTTAAATTACAGTTGCACAATAGGGAGAGAATAATAAATTTGCCCTTTTGGAAAGAACAAATGGTACTAAAAATATAACTGTAGCTGGGTATAGGGCTAAATCTTGAAAGCATTCTCTCACTTTCAGAGTACAGCAATTGCCTTATAGCAATTTTCAACCAAAGGATTCTTGACCATCTCCTTTAGGGTCCTAGTCCTGGAGTTTCTGTCATACAAATTCAAGTGAGTTTTTGTCTGAACTAAACTACAAACTCAGCTATGGCTGCATTATCCATTCTAAAATGCTATGGTAGGATATGGTACCCATCAAGGATTTGGGCAGGGAGGTTTCAGGCTCTGTTTCAGGGTTCCTCCTCCTCTTTTATTAAGTTCTCTGATGCTTGTAGGTATCCTGTGTGTAAAAATCATCCTTTAAGAGCCAAAGTACAATCAGAGTGGAGCAACACTGCAGAGGGCAGTGTGGCAGTGACTTTGGGGAGCCTGCACATCACAGCCACCCATCTCATTTTCAACCCCAAAGCTAGTGGATACTCCTCATCCAAGGGGTGAGCAGTGAATATAGTTAATTATTCATTAGCCTGAGCTAATAAGCTCAGTATTGCATAAAACCAATGGTTCTCAGTGAGGGGCACTCACTGACTGGAACTCCCCCACCCACTGGGGTTCTCTACTGACTCTAAAAATGTTATGGCAATCTAGACAGTGTCCTGGAGAACTATAATTCACAGAAGACACTTGTGGGGGTCTCGTCTTCCAGGTTGCTCTGTAGAAGCATCACATGAGGCTGTGGCAAAGGAATTCATGGAAATCACTTTGTGGGCACAAAAGGCTAAAGCATTAAGAACTGGGGACAGCAGCACTTTGAAATGAGCTCTGGAATGGGTATCAAAGCCTGTAGCTGGGGTCTATGGTTCTGTGGAAGAAAACAAATGGGTGTGTGTGTAATGAGATCCCTGGAGAGAAAAAATCTTAAGTGATTTTTACTGTCAGAAAGAAAACTATGCAGTGACTTGATTACAATCTAAGTGCTTTCAGAAGGAGAAAACTGGAGATGCTTAGAGTGCTTTTTAGCTATTCCTAGAAAGCTGTAACCAGAACTGAGAAATTCATGGAAGAAATGAGCACAGAATTTCAACAGTGAGCTTTGGTATTCACTTTTGAGAGATTTACCACCATGGTGTATCACCATGTCAGGAGAAGGTGGTTTCCTGGAAGTCCTGGTTGAGCCTGTTACAGGTTCTAAATTAACCAAAGAATAGTTTCATGGCTTAATGCCTGATTTAGTGGGTCAATAGTCATATCCTGTGATGTGCAGTTGACATTAGGCCTATGTCTTAAGAGTGTATTATCAATATAAGAATAATGCTAGAGTAGTAATGTCTTCATAATGCAGATATAGCAATAACTTTCCAGGAATAAAAGTCAGAGTAGAAAAAAAAAAATGCTTTCAGGTATCATTTCTATATCCAGAAACATTACTGTGCTAATCAACAGCTATGCAATGCCTTAAATAGGTCAGTCCTATTGCATCAAACTGGGAATGTGCTTGTAAAAGAGCAGAAAGAGAGTACTGGAAATATTACTTAAATCCTAATATATCATTTATATTTCTCTTTCCCAGCTTTGTATATTTATACATCCAGAAATCCTGATATGTAAGGAATGATTCTTAGTTAGCTGCTTGCTTGTCCATTCTATCTGATATCTCACAGTTTGGTGCATGTAATTTTTGCAGTAGCTGACTTTAGTTAAAGAGCATTCCACAGAGTAAGCCTGCATGCAGCTTTTCCAGCTGAGCTGGAGAGATGAGCCATGCTGCAGGAGTGTGTCAAAAATAATCTGCTGCCTGTACACTTGCCTTATCTGTCATAGCTCTGTGGATGTGAACACCATGGGTGTCCTGCACAGAAAACAAAATGGGATGTTATTCCAATCCTTGTCAGAATCCTGGTTTAGCCTTGTACTTTACTGGTGGTAACAATCCATCCTGGCAGTTAGACTTATTTTAGTGTTAATTGAATATACTTCAGCCTCAGCAGTGAAACTTATAAACAAAGTTCTGGTGTTCTGCTGTAGCAGCAAATCTGTGAACATATGAATAAAAGCACAGAAGGCAGCTTCCTTTTCCCATCTAATCTGTTGAGTCCATGCCAGTATTTTCATGGGTGATGATGGACAATAGATTGATGGACTGATGTAGTCCATCCTGCTCATAGTCCTGAATTTTGTCTTGAAATATGCTTATTAAACTGGAATGCATTAATATTTTATTAGTAAGTCATCTGCACATTTTAGCTGTTATTTTATTATCTGCTTTGAATTAGATTCTTATTTAATACTTCACCTTGCTCAATACTATCATTTAGAAATAAAAATAATTTAAATAGCATATTACATTGTATTTAATAATGCATTAGTGCTTCGTGTTCGAGAAGCTACAAGAGTTCATAAAGCTGGCAGGATTATAATAGCCTTATTTAATTTCAACATGGTGGGTTTCAGTATGTTTTTAAAAGGTCAAGTGGTTTCCTGAGAAAAAGTAGATGTGTAAATTGTGCTAGCAGAACTATTTTCTTTCTAATGTTGATCATTTAACATTTCATAAGTGTTTCAAAGTAGAAGTCAGGTCCACACTGTGGATATTGCATCAGCAAATGGATTTTTGTAAAATGAAATGAAAAATTAAACATATTGACAGTTGACTAGTGATTATCTATTTCCTTGCAAATTCATATATGCTTACATAGTCCAATATTGATTGTTTCTTCATTCTGGTGTTACAGCTCAAACTTGCCCTGAAAATCAAGCCAATAAATTTAGACCTACATGAAAGTTAGCTGCCAGCTTTGCACTGCCCTTCCAAAACATGGCCTTGTTAGCTTTAAAACAGGGCAGCCCCTCATATGAAAGTGTGTCCTGGGCAAGAGCTTATAGCATTGGGATGTCTTGGCTCAGCTGGTGCAGGTCAGATCCACCTGTGTTAGGACTGGCTTTGGAGTCTCTGGCTTTCCCTTCTAGAGGCCCAAGGCTACCTTGACACCATCTGTCATATAAAAACTTCCAAGGAGAGATCTGTAGCTTCAAAGATGTTTTCAGGCCATGATTTAGGAAGGCACTCGAGAATTGCTTCTGTGCTTGATGCTCAGTGTGTCTTTATGGACTTTTGCAGAATAGGGTGAGCTGAAATGGACTGTCCATGGATGTGGTTTGTGCCAACACTGACAGCCCTTCCCCTGCCTATTCCCCACATGAGGTCTTTACTCAGCAGTGGGTCTTTGTCCCATTTTTACACAGAAGATATGAGAATTCATGAAGGAAACATATCAGGAAAGTGATCACCGTATTATGGTAACCAGATGTTCCCTTCCTTGAGGACTTCCTAAACTGCACAAGAAGGAAAATATAGAAGAGTTTTGAGTATAGAAACTCAGAGTATCTGAGCAATGAACTTTTTAATTCTCTTCAAAATTACCATGTCAAAACAAAATCAAACGTTTCATAACAATTCTCAGTATTCTAAGTTGTACTACTAAAAACAAATTCGGTGAAACTTAATCACAACAGGAAAAACCTTAGCTAATTGTAAATGTTTTGCAGATTATTAGAAAATTAGCTTCATTTTGCAAAAATTTATAATAATGTGCAACATAGCATAGGTTAAAGGGGAATTATTAGTGATTTTTTGAAGAAGTTATAAATATGAAATCAGATTATTTCAGTTTTTAACAGATAAAATTAAACTTCTGCTCGGCATCTACCCACAGCCATTACACTTTTCCATGGTGGCCTTCTCATTATAGTTCTGCAGTCCTGAAGCACTCCTCTGTCTTTATCTCAGTGAACATCTGTTTCTATTATTTACAGTTTCTGTTTCTGTGTCTTGCCGAAAGCATTAAAATCCCCCTGTATGTACAAGTTTAAACCTTTCCATTTGAAATAGATTATTCTTTTATAGTAAAATGTCTGCAAGGCTTAAATACACAAATTGAAATGCCACTTTTAGACAGAACTGAAAGTCTGGAGCTTGCTTTGGCCAAGGGCTAGGTTTTTTTCACTTTTTTTTTGTCTGCACTGCTGACACAGAACAGATTTTTATCTCTTAAATGCCGTTTTCTGTCTACATGGGCACATCTGTTTTTTTCTGCTTGGCAAACTCTGGTCCAAGGAATGACTTCTGTTTTGTTTCTGTTGGCTTGTGTTTAATTATGCTTATCCCTAGGAGAAAAAAAGTGATACAGCCTTGGCAGGTGCAGCAAGTGTGACAAAGCACCTGTTTGTCCCATAGAGGTGAATTCCAGCATCTTTATGTTTTGTGAAAGAACATGAAATCAACGTTTTTAAAATTTACAGCTGCAGTCAAGTTAGTTTGTGTGCTGTTGATGAAGGCTGATGCTGAGTGCTTTGGATTTCTTACAGTGTTTATGAATCTGGTCATGTAACCAGCATGACTTTATCTGCACCCTGCACTGCCCCTGCACACTCTGCCCAAGCAGCCCAATTGCAGCAGCTTTGGAGATCACAAATGAAGGCCAATACTCCATTTTCTCTTATCAACCACATAACCAAGAGGAGGATTTAACTGCAGCATATTTTTCCAATTGTTTCAGATGACTTTTCATGTTGCAAATTGTCCAAAAATAACTTATGGGAAAAATAGATTTTCCCAAAGCCTTTCAGTGGCTACAATAAAATGCAAGGTTATGAGCAATGACCTTTTGACAGTTTGTCCTTATTCCAAACTCGGAACTTTATGAGGTGATTAAACTTAATTAGGAGATTTACCACATAGTTAGTAAGTCCTTTCTTATTGATGGCTTCTACCTGAATACTGGATATTCATGGAGTTAAAGCCCAGTGGGAATTTAAAATGGGAGCTGAGCACAGTGTTTCCCATTTGCCATTGTTCATTTATATAATATATTATTTCTGTCAAGAGACATTCTATATAGCACCTCTTTGCTAGCATGAAATGAAGATCATCCAGATTGCTGCCTGGGCAAAAGTCAGTAGAACACCCTCAGCAGCTGATTGCTATCTCAGATCTAGCTAATTTTCAATGCAATAGGTTTGAAACGCTCTCCATTTTCCAGTTGTTGAAAATCTATTGAATAAGAAACTGCTTACAGTCAACCTCTGGTTAAATTTATATAGAAAATGTAACCTTAAATGCTGTGACATTATGATTTAGAAACAGTTCAGAGTCCTTTTACCTTGGAGAACTACAAAGTGTCACTCTTGGGGGGATGTTGGGCATGGTACCATCCTTGCAACAATTCATTCCTGTTCAATGATTTCTATCAATTTTCCTGCCTGTTTTAGCAGCAGCCCTACAATATTAGTTCCTTAAATTCTACACAGGCAGTACAAAGGATCTTTTTAAAACTCCTGATAACAAAATATGACCTTTAATTTATCAGACAAGTCTTATGTTTTCTTATCTGTTTCTTGTTGCTTTTCATCTTCTCTTGCTTGTTTATGATATAATACACCAATCTCTCAAAATAAGTAATCCAACACCACACAAACTGAGACAGGTACTGCATTATAGTTAGGAAGTGGGAGTCAGGAAGAGCATACTCTTCATTTAATTGCTAGTTAATCCAGTGAAAAATAATCAAAACCAAAACAGGGCAGAAGGTAGTTGATTTGAAGTGAAGGTTCAGCTCCCCCTGAGAGGTTAATGAGAGTTCTCAGTTTAATCCTGTAGAAAGTTGTAAAAATATTATTTACTTTGTTTAATATGCAAGCATGAAATAAGGAGCTTACAGATGAATATAAGATGTTCTGGTACAGTCTGTAGGATAAATGGAATGGGAACCAACTTAGCATTCATCTTGAAATAAATGTTGTAATTGTATTCTTCTTAAAGGCAAACCTAAGCTTTGCTTTGTTTTCAGCAGTGTTATGAGCCACCACTGAGATTTTACTCTGCTATGAAGACTCCTATCAGGCATTCTGTGGGCAGATAGTCTCTTTGGATGCTTAATATTCTTTATAAGGAATTTGGGAGTTCCTGTAGGGTTTAAAAGTTCATATTATATTTTGGTCATTTAATATGAACTTGCCAGGCTTGACACTTCAAAGTTTGGAGAAGTTGTACTTCATGGTGGTTTCTCTCTTTATAGGTTAAATTTTCTCAAGAAAGTAAGGCACTGAAGAGCTGCACTCTTACTTATTTGCTGCAGGTTCTTTCTCTAACTTAAGAGTTTCTTTGCACTTTTATCTTCTCTCTGAGTTGACAGTAAGGTTCGTTCAAAGTGTTCACATTCTGCAGCTGTGTGTGTACCTTCCCTCTGAACACGGGAGGAGGCCCAAATCAGCCTTCTGGGTATGTAACTCTCATACAACATCTTCTAGGCCGGCCACTGCATCCTATTCTGTCTCTCCCCATACACCATAACGAGTAGAGCTGACACCTTTCAGCAACACAAAAGGACACACACCTTCTCCGGATCCGTCCCGAGCTCACTCCTGGATCAAACACCAACTGGACAAGTCTGTAAGCACTCAGCAAAATTATAGGTCAGAGCAGTGTCCCCCACTAACACAGTGACT
Organism: Rhipidura dahli; assembly: GCA_013399225.1. NCBI lineage: Eukaryota > Metazoa > Chordata > Aves > Passeriformes > Rhipiduridae > Rhipidura > Rhipidura dahli. The sequence goes on along the minus strand of VXAC01002371.1, from coordinate 742,993 downwards.
TCCTGAGGTGACCTCAGACCTCTTCTCCTCTCCCCTAAGCAGCACAGTCTCAAGTATATGTGCACAACAGTGGAGATAGATGCTATGAAAGATCTTTAATATGGGCCATTACTGAGATTATGATTTCATCTGAGCCCATATCCCACCCAGAGCTGCTGTGGCTTCCTCTCATGCCATGTAGTTGACATTTCAGTCAGGTTTCATCCCTAACTGCATCTGGAGGAATGACATGGGTCTCTTTCTTCCTCTTGCATGTGGCAGGGGAGTCGTGATTCAGAAATAGTGGTGTCAAGATCATGATGAGCAAGACTAGGGAGAGAGGTTTGTTTATAAATGGAGATAGACCTTGCTTTCATCACTTTGTTATTTATTTCTCTAACAGATCACTGGGACTAACAATGTGAATTTGTATTCTGTTAAAGGGTTTGTTTCAAAGAAAATATTCTCTAGTATAGGTTGTTCTTCACAGACTCACGATTTTCAACCTTCTTACTTATTCCCTTTCAAGGATGCTGCTATTTCACATCAATAACTGACACCTTTATTTCAGAGCACAAAATAGAATTACACTCCAGCCCTGACAATATAATAAATCAGGAGGGATAAAATACATATTAGTGAAGTTCACATAGTTGGTTTGTCCCAGCTGACCTATAGATATAAAGGTATGATTAAAGTTTTTTTAGGCTGCATCTTCTCAGTTGTGACACAAGATTTAGCTCTGACTCAAAGATTTGACCTTTGCTGCTCTTCTCTGCTTACCTTGATTCTTTGGAATTATTGTTATTCCCTTGAAGCCTTTCTGCCAGTATGGAATTAACACTCTGTTGTGACAAAATATTGTCTATTTGGCAGAAGAATGAAGCAATCTAGAATTCAATCAGGTTAGACAATGTCATGGTGCACATCCTGAGTGAATAATTTCTACCCAGCTTTTTTAATCAAAGAAATCTTGGCCATATAACCTGGAAGAGTAATGCTGGGTAGTCACATAGCTATCTACAATTAAAGTTCAGGCACATCGGGGGTTTTTTTATGAATTACGATGGAAAGGATGCCTGCCAGAGCACTTAATCTTTTCAGAAGGGTAGAAGAAATGAAATCTCAAAGCTGCAGGTTTATTTAGAGTATGAAAAAATTTATTAACCTTCTTGGAAGTGTTTTTACTGAAGAAGTTCTTTGTGGTTCACCATATTGGTAAAAACAAGCATAAATAAAGGCAGGTAGAAAAACATGAACTGAATGCTCCTGAGGAAAACATTCTGTGGTATTTATGATTACTGGGGATGAGATTATAAGATGAGGGAAATGCACACAGTTTTACTGAATTCAGTGGGTCTAACCAGATTCGTTGTAGCTGAGTGTATGACCCAAACCAACTCTTTGGGAAGAAGCAGTTAGTGAAACTATGTGTGTTTTTCACAATATAGTAATAGGACTTTTGTTGCTTTTAAAGGAGTTTCCATTATTTTCAATTCTACTTTTTTTTTTTTTAATGTAGTTGTTATGTGTCTCCTGGTTTCATCATTACTAAATCCATGTGTTCTCCTTGAAACTAAATCCAGATAAGTTCCACACCATTTCCCCCTAGCCTTTCCATTTATATTTTACACTAAAAGAATTTAAGCTAATGTAATAGTGTCAAATTGAGATGTATTTCACAGCACACTTTTCCTCTGATGACGAATGGGCTAATGTAATCAGCAATTATTTTTTGTGTGACCTTTACAAATCAAATTGTTATTTCCTTGCTTTTCATTTGAATTTTGCTCCCAGTGGTGCAGGACTGCTGCAGCTAGTATAAAACATAATTTATTGATAGAATCACATTATAATAGTCTCAAAAAACATACATATTGTATGTTTTAATGAAATAATTCAAATAAATGTATAAGCTAGCCAAGATTAAATTTATGCTGTTAATTCACAGAGGAGTTTCCAGGATCACCACAGAGATGTTCTGGAGCAGCTGCAGAGTAGTGAGAGTGGACCTTGCCTAGGAGAAATCCCATGTTAGTCATGGAATTACAACAGAGAGTTGCAATAGCACTAAGGATTCACTCTGGTGGCTGCAGAGGGTCCTCTTACCAAATGTTCCTGATTTACACCTCCTGGGTGAATAAACAGCACAATTTAATGCCTTCCCAGTACAGGGAACACTTTGCCATAACTGCCTGGTTCTTGTGGGATCTGGAGAGAGTTCATTCATGAAAGGCCACCAGCGAGTAACAGTGTATGAAACTGAGGAGTGAATGATATCTATCCATGAGACTTATTTCCATTATGTTATTGCATTCCCTATGCCCACAGACCTCTTCTGAACAACTCAGCCTTTCTTATAAATGATATTGAAGAATCTCAGCCACTCCTCTTTTGTTTTTTTTAATATAAATAACCAGAAAAAAAAAAAAAAATGTACGCAGCCCTAATTAAAACTCATGATTCATTTACTTTAAGTTAAGGAAACCTTTTGGAAATAGGACATTCTCTCACTTATTCAGTGACTCAACTGATAATGCCTCAATAAAAACTGTAGAAACATCTCATTGAAAAGCTAAATGTGTTAAAAGTAACTGAGTGTCATTAAATAAAAATTATTAACTCAGTGGTTTAGGTATACATATCTACACACATATTCTGATGGAAGATACAAATCCAGAGCAGAAACATGTAAGATCATACCATTTATTTTGGTTCCTGGTTCCTGTGTTGGTCACATAATATTTCTTAGGTTTTTTCTTGCACTTTTCAAATTTCTATTTATTCACAGGAAATTTGCTGTAAGAAAAGGAGGCCAGCATGAAGAGCAGTAATTTTAAAAATCATAACAGGAAAAAAAGAATTAAAGCTTCCTGTATTTTTGCATATCACAGTAGTTGTGTTGTGATGTGTTTAATTATAAAGTTTCACTTCCTTGGAGAAATACAGAAGGGAAAGTTTCAGCAAGATGTTTAATGTTCAGTTCAGTTTCATGGAAAATATATCTAAGCATTGAGAACAGAGAGAAATGTGCATAGAAACACAATTAATATGTTTTATATATATAGATATATTGGTATGTATGTCCATCCACTTTTTAATATGACATACACTTAGATGTTCACATAGCATATTTACTCAGAGAAGTTGTGGAACCCCCTTCTGTGGTTGTCCAAAGAAGTTTTGGATTCCTGTCCCATCAGTGGAAGGGTTCAAGGTCAGGTCAAATGAGCTTTGAGCAACCTGATCTAGTGAAAGGTGTTTTTGCCCATAGCAGGGGAGTGGGAATAGATGATCTCCAAATGTCCCTTTCAACCCAAACCATTTTATGATTTTTATTTTGGAAAAGGAACCAACAGGGAAAGGACATCTCCTCAAAAGCAAACAGGTCAGCTTCTGGCATGGTGGATGATGTCCATGCTAAACCAAGTGAGGGACGCATGAAACATGGAAATAACAGTTCTCATTGCTGCAGAATAAATATCTGCATAAAACCACCATGGTTTCATTTGCAGTTTTGGAGGTATGTTGCACTGATTCTCCCCTGCAAGCCTGTTATGGCTCGTAATTTTGTGACAAGCTGGAACACTGATCTCCTGAATCTGGATAATATTTGTTTGATAGTTAGCAGTGGGATCCTTCTAGCTCAGGAATATCTCTTTCTGAGCACTATGAGGCCTTACTGCAGCAGGTGCTTACATTTCCACTGCAGATACAGGACTTGGTTCCTTGGTTGGTTTGGTGGGTTTTGAAGTCAAAGAAAATATGCACATTTGAGCCAATAAGATTGACTTTGTATTTGGACATGATTTATGAATGATTACTTTTTACTTATCTGGCTCTTCTTACCTCTCAGATCCTTTCCTAATGTGAACCAATACAGAGAAAGAAAAAGATACTGTTCGTTTAAAATTATGCTGCCACCAAAAGCCTGTACATTGAAGGAAATATCTAGGTTTGCCATTCTCCTAAGTGGTTTTCTGAGGGATCACAACTATATAACTCAAGCACAAAGACCTATAATTACAAATAAATATTTAAAGTGTTTTGCTAATTATTCCTCCTCTGCTATTTTTGTGACTACATTAGGCTTATTTTATCTGATTGTTTTAGTTAAAAAAGTCAGAGATCTCTGCACTGACTGAGAATAGATACAGTTGGCAAATATGACAAGTTTGTCCTTTGCATTGCTGGCTTCTGATTAGTTCTTGATTTATGAAACCCCACCACAGATGGCCTCTTGCTAAATTTTAAAGCACTTCCATGTTTCAGAACCAGGCTACCTTTCAACAAGTCACTTTTGTCAAAGCCTTGGTGTTCCTTCAAGACATTGTCAACGAGTCCTAATAGAATGTACAAACGGTGAATGCCCTGGTCTGTTCTGTACCATGTATTTGAATCTCTGGATTTTATTTAAATGAAGCGAAGAAATGTGTATTTTTTCTGCTTAGGAATAAGTTACAGCAGGACTATTATTAGACAGAAGAAGTAAGTGTGCCTTAGATGATGATTAAGAGTTGTGTTCTTCTTCTTTAAATGACTAACCTGGAGTGAGAGGTTGGATGTCTTTTGAAAACTTAAACCTGTTTCACCTGAACATGTTTAACTAGTTAATAAGAAACATCAAAAAAGACAAAACCCTGAGGTCAACTATCATTTTTTTGTAAAGCCATTCGATGATGTTTAAATTTGTTTTTTGGGTCTGTCTATAACATAAGTTTAATAACCTAGCTCAAATGCAGATTTCTAATTTTCAATTAACATAGGAATAATTTTGTTTGCTAAAATAAAATAAATGAATGAATGAAAAGTCTGAACCATGAAATGTTCTAGGTAGCACTTTTTAAAATTCCAAATTTCAAAAAATCATGTGGCAACTGTATAGCTCAAGCTTTAAGTATTAACTTTTAACCTTTGACCTTACAGATTTTAACCAATGAAATGTCTCTTTAAACTTTAAAGGAAACAATGATAACGAGCGCCTGGCGATTGCTAGACAGCGAATTCCATATCGACTTGGTCGAGTAGTTGATGAATGGCTACTCGACAAAGGTAAAAAACATTGATTAAAACTTCAAATAAAAAAATAATTTGAACATAACCAAGTAGTGCTTCATTGTAACACTAATAAACATAAAAAATAAATTTCAGTAAAACTAAATTAAAACAAATTTTAAAAAGTAAAATATAGAGTAATATTTGCATACCTTGTATAATAATTTCTATACATTTCTAGAAGTACCAGCTGTTTAATAATCTTACCCTGTTAACTTAAGGTTAAAGGGACTGTTAAATATAATCCACTAACTCAATCTATGAAGGTACTCATAGCAAACATTAACCAAAAATTATAAATCATTCATAGATTATATTACATGTTCCAGCATCTAAATTATTAACTAAAAATATCAGTAGTCATGATATCTTCATTATGGTCCTGAAAAAAATTCGTTTAAACTGTAGGTATCTTAAATAGTGGGCAATATGAATTGCCAATCAAAATGAAGTCCCTTTAACGTTTGCAACTTTCTAAGGGGATTTTGGAACAAACACTAATTTAAACAGAACTTAAAGTTGTGTGCATGCTTTTTGTGAGCAGAAACCAATCTGCTAAAGTGACTATTCTATTTACTAAGAGTGGTACTGTTGCTGAGGATTTCTCTGTTTAATGGAAATGTGCCATGATTTCTCCATCGGTATGTGTATCATTTCTGAAGCCGCTTTTACATCTAAAATCTTTTATTTTAATTGATAGCCTTGCTGAAAGCCAATCAGACATCTATTTTTGAATCTGCCTCTGAGACACTCAGTGTGAACCATGTGTTTCTTTTCAGTGTGTATGTTGAAGGGATATAAACATTTTAATACTAAAAGGAAATAATTATAAATATAAATATTCACGTATATAAAGATGCAATGGATTACTGCATAAATTATTTAAAATTCACTTGACCTAGTGACTTGTTGGCATATATATAAACTTTGTGTGTATATACATATGTGTATATGTCTATACATACATAAACTCATTTGTACATAAAGCTATAGGCTCTATGCTGCATTGTGTGGAAAAAAGCCCAAACTTTTAACTGTTGGCAGACTTGAAGAAAAAGTTATCTTAAGGAATTAGAAAACCTGGCATTCTTGAGACACACCAAAAGGTTAAAACTGCGTTCAGGTAAAAGGGAGAGGGGTATATCTTGTAGTGCCAAACACACTTGCAAATATATTTGATTGGCCTTTTAGCAAAAAACATATAAATCCCAAAACGTCGTAAATTAAGAAAATTGCAAATGCTCTCAAACTTTATGCATTTCATGGACACCTCATTAAAAAGCAATGAATTATGAGTCAAATCCTTTTCTTATAGTTTATTGCTCTCATTTTTCACCCCATGACAATCTGTTAATCACTCGTGTAGAGTACAGCGTTCACAGTCAACATTTTTGCATGTATATAATATTATCTTCGCAGGGCGTCAGCTCACAATCTTCAATAGCCAAGCAACCATAAAAATTGGAGGCAAGGAACGCGGCCACCCTTTCCAAGGCCAGCTCTCTGGTCTTTACTACAATGGCTTGAAAGTTCTGAATATGGCAGCAGAAAATGATGCCAACATCGTGATAGAAGGAAATGTGAGACTTGTTGGTGAAGTGCCTTCCTCTATGACAACTGAGTCCACAGCCACCGCGATGCAGTCGGAGATGTCCACGTCAGTCATGGAAACAACCACCACGCTGGCCACGAGCACCGCTAGAAGAGGAAAGGCTCCGACCAAAGAACCCATTGGTCAGGTTAGTTGGCTTCCTCACCTTTTGCAAATATCTTCACACCTCTGAGCGTGGCTTCCTTTGTTGCACTCCCTCTGCAGATGAAATTTTCCTGTTAAAGAAATGCATGAGTTACAGTTGGAAGTTCTGTACCATACGTGGCTCATGGACGTGGTGTTCATCAGCATTTAGAGGGAAAGTAAGGACTTTGCTGTTCTTCTAAATTAGGCAAACTTGCCAGTTCAGATTGTTCTGGTGCTGAGTTATATTGCTCTGTCATCCATCTTCATAGTGGTGCATATTTTTAAATACCCTTTCTTCCTTTGATGGCTTACATCGATTACTTTCAGTGTAGGAATGCAGGATGTCTGGAATTAGAGATAATGAAATGAAGTGGTGACTTTATCCATGAGATAGAGAAAAGAGACCCAGTTTTAAGAGAGAACAGGAAGGAGGTGTGAAGACAAAAAGTTGTGAGAGGCTGGAAATGAGGGAATTAGCACTTTCTCTAGACCCATGATTGATCATCTTCTCTGGCAATATTCCTCATAAGAAGCAGTGGCAGCAGAGGGAATTAAGAGCACTCGGCACCATGGGAGACTCAGGCTGGAAGTCATAGGCTGGTTAGTATTTGAGGCTATTTGCATCTCATGAATTTGGTTATATATTTAGCTGCTTTCAGGTTTGGTCAGGATCTCTATATAATATGTGGGGGAATTTAATTATTGGGGAAAAGAGGGGCGAAAAACAGGTGAGTGAATTAAGTGCCTTCATCTCGTGGATACCCTGAGTAACAGCAGTCAGAGATTGGGCTTTAAAAACCTAAAACTTATCAAGGAGTTCCTGTGGTAGGAAAGATTCTTTCATATTTATTCTTTCTTAAAAAAAAAAAAACAAAACAAAAAAACAAATAAAACAAACAAAAAAAAACCTCAAACAAACCAAGAAAAAAAGGTACACTGCTAAAAGCTTTTCTTATGTTCATTTGGTTCACAGGCTTGCTTGTGTGCCCGCTGGGCCATCAAGCCGTGACAGCTACACTCCTGAGATCCAGAAGTAGGACAAGGAACACAGAAAGCATCATGAGCTGTAGGGAGGGACAGGATGTGCTGAATGAGGTTCATTTTCTCAAGAATGAAGCACATGCACATTAGACAGAGGCTGAGGTCAGGTTGCCTGTTTTCTGTGTAAAAACTCAAGTCACAAAGTGAATTTTGTTGGGGCATCAGACTTGACCCTTTAGCTTTTCTGTCTGTAGTGTCTTTGTATGCTTTATACTACGGACTGAAAACTACAGCAAAGTGAAAGCAAAAATTGTTATTTAACAAATTTGAAGCAGTACATTTAACTTAAAAAGGAGTCTTAAAAAAAACCACTTTGACTTGCAGATTGCAGGGGAATTTAATAATTACTGTAGTAAACTACAGAGATTACAAAATAGCAAGATGTTTTCTTTGTTATTAAATATGTTTTAAATAGTATCTTGCACTCTATTATCCAGCTAGTCTGACCTCAGTATTTTGCAGCAACAAAACATAAGGCTTCAGCAAATTTACCAAAGGGAAGATCTGCCCCTCACAGTGTGGAAGAATTTGGGTTCAATTAATGTTACTAAATTAAAATTAAACAATGTTAAGCTGTTCTGTCAGTTCCCAGCACACTGTTTGCCTCTGCCACTCTCTCATGTAACTCCCAGGCACAGTTCTGGAGGAAAAATGTCACAGGGACCATTCTCAGTTGTCACCTTGCATGACCTGTAGGCAGCAGGAGTTTACTGGTATAATTGCTTTGCCAGTTGGCCTCAGTTTCTGGGAGTATTCCCCACTGTAATTTAAACACTATTTACATGTTTAGCCACTAGGACTTTTCTTTTTGAGGTGTTCCAATGGGGTATTTTTGAAACAAAATTTTCATATGCTGATGACTATGGTAAGGTGCAAATTTTTCTGAAGAGGGGAAACAGGCAGGGAAAAATGATCTTCCAAAGCTGATCTGCTTCTAGACTGTGGTGCTTGAAATAAAATGTGGCCCTTATTGACTCTGTCAGAACATCCACTCAGTTTTTTCGAGACCCTGACTGCCACAGGGGCTGAGTGGCCTCAATGCAGTTGTGCCATTTCCTCCTTCCTTTCTGGCTGAGGCGGCAACGCCAAAATACCGTGGGCTGTTTGGTACCTCACCATGAGGAGCTTCCAGCAGGCTCCAGGAGCACCCAGAGGTACAGAGCATCTGTCCAACCCAGGTTCTGAGGGTGAAGCTTTTGATCAGCCTCTCTCACCTGTTAGGCTGGCTGGAACAAGGACTTCGTGCATCCAATGGGACACTGCTGATTTATGAGCCTGAAATCAACATTTGTGAGGAAAGCATTCCATGGTAACATCACTGCAGCACTTGGGGTAACCTGAATGTATAAATGAGCCCTTCTTGACTTCATCTATGTCTGAATGTCCTGCCTGGTAGAATCTCTGTGTGTCATTTTATACACTTAATTAGCCAGGGACTGCACTGGAACTCAGTTTGCCATCAGGCCTATGATTTGATTTTGAAAGATTGATAACATCCCAAAGTCAGAGCTGAAATTTGTCTGCAGCATGCTATGCAATTCATGCAACAAAGACCTAGGAAGCTTCTGAATCACCTTAGGGACATAATTTGTTCTCTTTATTCATACCTGGTTCTTATTCTACCTGCATGTAATAATTTCTGAGCTTGTGACCCATAGGATTCCCATGGGTCTGTCCTGCAGGGTGCTGAGTAATCACTTTCCACCTTGATGTCGCTGGAGACTCACCATCTCATAAAAAAAACTACCTCTAATTTCTTCATTCTCTTTCATTTTTGTCCTTTACTTTTCTTTTTTTTTTTTTCTGATTTTTGCTTATATATAACCTCTGCAAGAGCATCAACTACATTGACATATGGTAATGCACAAGAAGAAAAGTTACCTCTCCAGCATTAATTAAGTTATTGAAGAAAATATGCAGCTGAACAGCAATTGCTAATGAAAAAACCCTACATTACTACAAACCAGTGCGTGGCTGAAATAGAATAGAAGCAAATGATCTAATCAGTCAGAGATTGTTTGCTCCATTTGCAGAGGTATTGAATTAAATTAAGGATTGCAATACTTAAAGGAGATCATTTAAATCTCTATTTATAGGAAAGGTTCTTTTAAAAAACCTACAATGTTTAATTGACGGAGTCTCTGCTTCCTCACAGATATTAACAAAAGCAATATGTGATGGAAGATTCACATGGGACTTCCAGAAAGTATGTTGAATACTGTTGTGCATGATTTTAGATGAAGGAGGTCTTAGTGCTTCTGAGAAAGAAATGCTTATTTGCTAGAGACTCTAAATGAAGGCTTTCCCAGCTTGGAAATATTTTAACAATGGATGTTTTGGTGGTGACACACATCTTAATTATTGCACTTGGAAATGTAAATTTTTCCAAGGGGCAGAAAGGTGCTCAAAGCTTATTGAATGTCAATAGCTTATTGAATGTCTAATTTTCCTTAGTGCCTTAAGTCCTCCCCCCTACCCATCCTTTGATTATAATGGCATTCAAGCTGTCAGCCTCCGTGCACGGCACTGTGTAAACACAGAGGAAGTGAAAGTCCCTGCCTTCAATATCTCACAAAATTAACAAAAGGTATCACGTAAGGAGGGGAGAAAAAAGAGGAAATCAGGAGGGAAGAAGAGGGAAATCAAGCAGGATTGTGTTGTTTTAGTGTTGACAGGTGTGCAGATTTGCAGCCATTGTGGGAGGGACACTTTATTGCCCTATAGTTTTTTATCCAGGCTTTTCAGACAGCGGTAGGATCACCACAGAGTTACAGCAGACTCTGGAGCAGGCAATTTAAGGATTGGGCTGCCTGGTCAAGTAGTTGGTGCAAAATTGGCACCAGCTGAGTGGTCAGTGAGATATTTCTTCTGCTTCTCCCTTTGCCACTGAGACCTGGGGGAAGCCCTGGCATGGGAGCTGAGAATTGCATCATTTGCTCCCTCCACGCTGCATGGGAGGAGGCTCAACATTCTGCATACCTGTATGAGCATGGAAAGAAATTACACAGATTAATTTTTGCAAGAACAGGACTTGTGTTAAATGAAAATAGGTGTTGCTAACCTTTGGAGAGCCATAAGGATGCACTTGGACTCAGAAATCATTAATTTGGTCTAGGAATATCACCTTTTTAAAAAGTTATTCAGCAAAATGGTACAGTTACATTCTTCCTTCTTTTTGCCTTTTAACACTTTTTAAAAGTCTAATTTGCAAGTTTTTCTATTCAGTCATGAAGGTGATAAACATCTTTTAAAACTGAAAATAAAGATTCACATGTTGTAGAACTCCAGGAGCTGAAATGTTAAGCTAAACACTGAGTACTGCAAGGCTTGCAACAAAAATTGCAAGAGTTGGCAGAAGCCTGAAAGGCTTCAAAAGGACTTAGAGAATGGGCTTTGCTTGAATTAGGAAAGCCCAATCAGGCCTTTAGAATCTCTTTGGCATGGCTTTGTGAGTCCATATTAACTGGAAATCATAAATGAAGTGATAGTAAATCAAGAATAATATGCTCATTTCTCATCCCTTTCTAAGGATTTGATTATGACAGCCTATCCACAGAGCAGCCTCTACTCACACACACTGGAAACTCTTTCTGAAAATTCTGTGCAAAATCCCTTTTTTTATTTTCCATAATGTTTTCTGGCAGCCCTCTTTGTTCTCGTCAGGGTGGGCTCTTATCAATCACACTAATCCACTTAGCCAGCAATTGCTATGTACTCTGAGATGATTGCATGTTTGGGAACAATAGGCACTGATTTTTGGTCAGGCAGAACTAAATTAATGAACAGAAATTTGGTCAGTTGCCTTGGAGGGCATACATCAGGTGAAGGGTGTGTTTTCTTACCTACATTGAAGCAGCAGATATAAATGGCATTTGGTGGAGCAGGGACAACGACAGGCTTGGCTCAAAGACTTCACCTGCCAGATAAAAACAAGCACTGGGAAAACCGGGGGTGTTATCCATGGAAAGAGTTCAGTTTTACGAATGGTAGTTGAATACATAACCTCTAACCAAATGTGAACATGTTTTGTGGAGACACAGTAATCATTAAATGTATGCAGATGATATTAATAGGAGGATGAGCTTTTCCCACCCACTTTGGTTTAAAATTCTGACTGCTTGGATTGCAAAGTCGTATTCCTAATCACAGGTGTTGTGTTCTTCCCCTGTATCTGCCCTGCTTCCACTTCTTCCTCTGGATGGTCATGCCAACTTCTCTGCAGTTCATCAGCCCCTGTAAGCGAAGCTCTTTGCCAGGGCTCTGATGAATCACAAAGATTTAACTCAACAGATTTGGCTCACTGGTGTAAAGTGAATCCCACAGCTTCCAGCACCCCAGTGCTCAGCACCCATATGTGCCCCTTAGATGACAGATCCTGGGAAATTTGAGTGTTCAGGACAAATCTCTTTTGCAGAAGGATCTCTGTGCAAAATGGTAGTTGTGAAGTGCATGTTTCAGTTGCAGGTTGACAGAAATTCATCTAAGTGCATGAAGCCCATGCACTTTTCCTTTTCTTTTTTTTTTTTGTTTTTGTTTAAAATATCATATTAAGAATTTCAAGTTGCTTCTAGTGATTTTTGATAATATGATTAGTTGTTTTAAAGCAATTATCAACATCACTGACACTCAAATTCTCTAAAACATTGAAAAATGGGCACAGTGAACATTAAACTTCTCTTTGCTTTAATATTTGATGCCTGATGACATTTGACTTTCCCATCGTTCTGCAAAATATTTGCATATTGAATATTGGCTCTTCAGCTGGAGTTCTGAAGTTGTATAAATAGGATGGCTTTAGAAAATCAGTATTCAGTACAATTGCCTCTGGAACTGGCTCACTGGTTTGCTGTTTTGAAGTAGGACTTATATGATCTCATGGTTGTCTGTCTGTCCCTCTTAATAAGTACTGCCCAAGTCTGTCAAATCTGGCTTCAGCATAAAGATTTCAAGGATATTAAACTCCCAGAAAAGCTAAATTGTGCCAGTTCTGGTGTCCATCTTGGTGTCCTGTTGCATATTGCAGAGCCAGGTCTTCCTCTGCTTTGTGTTTTAAAAGCAAAGATAAAAACAATGTGTATGTGTGTGCTTAGGATGAATTTTTCAAAAGTTCCTCAGACTCATTAACATTTCTATATTCCATCAAGGTTTTGAAAATCTTATCCTAGGGCACTTTTATGTATAAATACTCTAACAGTATCCTTAATTGTGCCAAGCTCAGGGGGTAAGTTAGTTGTTGTTGGCATTTTTTGGAGAGGAAAGGTTCATAGAGGCACTTTGGAGCGCAGTGGAGCACCAAAGGCAAATCCTAAGCAGTTGCATGGAAAACTACAGGCCCAAAAACAACTGGACATGATCAGCAATGCTACTTCATTCCTGCTGCACTGCACCATCCAGAAAAGAGTTCTGGTTTGTATTTGTCTCTGTCGTGGATTAACTCCGAGAGGCACCATCCAGGTGGAATGGGTTTCCAGCCCCTCCGAAAGGAAGCCAAACCATGGAATTTCTGTTCAGCCAGTGGGATATGTCTCAAACCTTGAGCTTTGCTTTGAAACTACCCCCTACAGTGTGTACACAGAGGGGAAAAATCTGCTTGTAAATGAAATTACAGCAGTGCTAATAATCCGAAGAATGGCGAGATGCTTGCATAAATTGCTGATTAATTAGTTGCAAATAAGATTTCTTTTTAAGTTCAATTTGAGAAAAAAGGATCTTGGACCACTTGCTGCTTTAATTTTGTTGTTCTTTCATGTATAAATGACCAAGTTAATTTATTACAATTTGCTTTATTATGTTGTGGGTTTTTTTTAATCCAGATTGGTTTTATCCAGTCTCAAATTCTGACACATTACCATTTTTATTTATGGTGAAATATAGTACAGCAAACATCATCTTGGCACTAACGTTTTCATAGCATGCTGCCTTTCTGCAGTCCTAGAAAGTTGTTCACGTCATGTTAGGACAGTAATATTTCTAAACCACCCCTTTGCATACCGTGGGACACAGCATCAAACAGCTGCTGACCAAAGTCACACCCAAATTTAGGCAGTGATTTGTTGCTGGAGAAATATTTCCCTCCCAGTCACAGCTCTTTTTGCCAACCCCCTTCTTAGGAAGGGCCCTGTCACATACTTTTCCTTTTCTTTCTCTCATACTCTGTGCCTTCCACTGTTCCTCCCCAGTGCCTGCCAGCACACCAAACAAACATCAGGGTTATACAGAGATGGGATTGTTTCACCCAGGTGGAACAGGAGGTGGTCGCTGAGCTGGTGACCCATAACCGTACTTTCACATGGCTGTAATGCACTTTTCTGCATTTGGGATGGCTGAAAAGGGCTGGGTATTACAATCACTGATTCTCAGCAGCCTTGAAGGATAGAAATCCTTGCATTGTGTCTCAGAGCTTCTGTTCTCCCGTGAAAAGAAAGCGAGAGTCGTTCTGTCCCCTTATCACTTTCTGGAGCCGTGCTAAGCCTGAAGATCTCATTAACCATTTCCTTTGGTGCATTTTTATGATTGAAGTACTGTGTGTTTTACAAGTTTGGCTCATGCAATTTCCTTTCAGAAAGCATGAAATAATACATTCTATTTCTTTTGTGTGTGATTCCTGAGAGCTGAGGGAAAGAAAAGCAAATTGACTCAGGGTGTGACCCTCTTCTCTCAGTGGTGAGAGCCCAGAGCAGGCACCCTGCACAGATAAAGCTTCAAAGTGCTGCCTCACTTGCAGCCCCCCAGTGCACTGCAGCAGTGCTAGTCCGGCTGCTGCAGCCAGCCAGTGGATTTCAGGTGTTTCCATGGCACATGGAGCCGCTGGGAGATGAATTTTCTTTCCCTATCTAATTAATCAGGCTAATTGCTGCAAGTTGCAGTGTTCAACCTGCTTTTATGTGTGGCTGGCAAGGAGCTGACTACAACAGTCTGTTGTGTGATGTTTTGTTGAACATGAGGCACGTATCAGAGCTCTTCAAAATTTAGGTGATACAACTGTATTATGTACTGGAGATTTCCTCTAAACACGATGGTGACAGCAATGTGTGAAGCCTTCCTGCTCACTTACAGTTATTAAGACCAAATCTTCATTCACAGGCACGCCTGCTTCATAGACTGCAGCTCATTTTATTTAATCAAACAATTCTTGGGACTTTCAGTTAATAAATTAGTACAGAAGGTTTCTTCAAAACCTTTTAATTTTTTTTTTCCCCTGTGGGTTGTATCAACATCCTACATTTGTCTTGAATGACTCAATAAGTACCTTGTGATTTATTGATTTATTTCATTTGATCTGTTAGGTAAACTTGTCTTTAAATATTTGTTTTCATTTAGTAATCAACAGTTGATTCAAACAGCTGAAACTTATGTTTTGTTTATATGCTGGCATTACTTCAGAGTTTGATTCTTTCTAATAGTTATGTCTTCATGCTCTTTGCCTAGAACATCTGCAGTTCTGTCACGAACAATTTTGCATGCAGTGTTTATTTCTTTGCATGGTTTTCCTTTCACTTAATGAATCTCTGTTGGAAAGTGTCTTTTTTGCAGTATGGTTTCTCAAGTACACAAATATTTGTATGTATACACACATACACTCTTCTAAAAGCCAGATGAAGTTATTGGATTGGAATTTTTTAATGTGAAGGGGAACAGTAAAGTCTCCAAAGGGACTTAAGGGGGAAACCCGTGAGACTTGCTAGTTTACCCCAAGTGGGTATGTAAATGATGGGCAGGGGCATCTGCATTAAGGAAGAGAAGAACTGAAGTTTTTCCATGGATCCCAGTATGCCACTCTCTCCTAGAAGTGCATAGGAACATGGGCTGAGAAATAGGAACCATTTGCTTAAATTCCACTCCAGAGGATGTGGTGATATATTCACCAACTGAATAGAAATCAAAGATATAGGTTTGTATTCTGACCTAGGGGAAATGCTACCATCTTCCTCCAGTTCCTCTTCGTTAATAAATAACCGAGCACTTCCCCGCTGTGAGATGAGGATGGGCTGAGGATGAAATCCATTCCTGGCTTTGATGTGTTCAGACACATCACTGTGGATTGTGTCTGTATCTGAAAACACAGTGGTGTGAGCACCAGAGTTGGGGAGAACACGTAGCAGGTAAATTAGCAGCAGTTCTGGAAGGAGCAGAAATTATGTGGGAGAAAGCCCGAGTGAAGAGATTCCACGGTGCTGACATTCCCTCAGATCCTGGAGGAAAGAGACTCGCAAGGGGAGCAAAACATTTGAAGGTACAATGCTCTGTATTGTCTTGCTAGGTCTGTAAATCCTGCCACACAGGAAATGTTTGGGGCTTTGTGGGTGGATCCTGTCAAGAAGACTGGAGAGGTCGACAGGGCTTTTGAAATGGCCACCAGCTTGCAGGCCTTTCTCAGCTCCCAGGATAACACTGTAATTACATGGAAGATTCTGACATTTTCATGAATTAAAATAAAAAAGGATGAGGTCAGAACAAGTGGCCTTAGACATATCTTAAATGACACTTGCATATTATTATCAGGTTTTTAAAGCAGGACATCAGTATCTGTGCTGAGTGGACACTGGGATGGTGCTGGGAACAGCACGAGTGAGATTCTGATGTCTATGGAGCCATAGCTGACTCCACTGATTAATAGATCATTTGCTTTTCTCTTCCTATCCTGATTCTCTTGTGATTTTCACAAATGTGCTGGCATTAATAAATTCCAAAGAGAAATATTCCCCCTTCTTTATGTCTATTTCAGGTCATATTTTGGAAAAATGAGTGTAGATCCTGTCTCCATGTTTCATGAGGCTACAAATTCACTGAAATTAAGTGTCTGGGAATTTTACTGAATGCTTTAGGGACATCCATCTAGACTTAATGTGTTCAGGAAAGCTGATAATTCCTTACATTAATACTAAGACTTAGTTGCTTAATTCCAGGCTCCCAGAGGTATTGAATATGACAGTCTGAATACATTTTCTGTAGGTGTGATGGACTTGGTAATTAACTGATCTAATCCATACCAAAGCACTATCAATACCTTCATATCCCACAGTGTAGGATAGCAGTGGTAGCTGGATGTGTGTTCCCTTCTAAATAAAGTATCTGCATAGGTATTTGAGTGTATAAACTTAATTTTTAACTATATTTTTATATTGAGGTAATGTCCATTTGGAACATAAGCCCTTTAAAATATTTCCCTGATAATGACATTGACATTTCCTCTCCCTGGGGTGGATGGTGGTAGATTGCATCACCATACACAGGAATAGTCTTAGAAATAATGTTTTCTAAAGTGATCCAAATGGCCAAATATTATAATTAAATGAGACATAAAGGCAGTAATACTATTTTCCTTAAGAAATGACAGCCATGGGTAAAACCAGATGCAGGAGAGAAGGGGTCAGGATGTGGTTATTGTTTTCCCCCATGATTGATGGAAGAATCAATTTTGATGACCCGAGATATTTTTTCAATTTTTATCAGCAGCATACCAAGAAAGAAAGAAAAGAAAAACTTCTGTTCAAACCTATTTCTATGCTATATTTTTAAAAATTATTATTCCTTTTTGTTAAGAGCAGGCAGATTAAAAAAAACTCAAAATGAAAATCCAAATAAGAACGGTGTTTGAAAAGTGTTTTGTGTGTATTATATTCATTTAATTAGACGTAAATCTGTAAATAGCTGAGATCAGCCCAATGTTTTCAATCAACTGTCTGAAAAGCTTTGCAAATCTGTTGAGGCAGTGCCTCCTCTGCAATCTTAATGGACTTTAGCATTCAGACTTTTGCAATAGTTCTTGTAGTGCTGAGTCCCGCAAAGAAATTTGAACACAAAAATTGGGACCATTATCTATGTTTTTAGTATTAAATAGGTAAGCCTCTAAAGAAAATCCCACCATTAATTTAATCCTACACTTAATTTAACATCTTAGTGTAATAAATATCTTTATATATTAATAACAGCTATCAGCTTACTTAGTCTCTGAATAGATTGAAATGTTGTTTTTTTTTTTTTCCATAAGAGGGAGGTAACAGATGTCTGACATGATAATTCCACCATATGGCAATTCCATTTTTTTTCTAGTGCAATATTAAAATAATAACCATGAACACTGAGCAACATGGTTAATCTTAGTAGATGGAAGTTTCAGCGTTGTTGAAGAAGCAACAAGGTTTGATTTAAACTTAGTGTTGAACGTCAGACAAGCTGTATTGTTGTTTTCCATCTCTAGTCCTGCATTGATGGTAAAATGAGCGGGATAACCTAACAAGATTGGGTTTGTAACACAGCATGCTTTCTTTTTTTTTTTTCTTTTTTTTTCCCCTGCTTTTCTGAATATGTAGCTGATCATATTTGGGGTTTAAGCACACATTTTCCACAGAATTATTTGCAAATTTTGCTCATGTTGTTCAGCTGAGTAGCAAACCCAACCAAATGGCAAGTTTTCTTTTTGCCAAGGCAAGGCCATCAGTAATAATCTGTATTCATGTGACCTAGGTAGATGGAGCCAAAAGGGAAAAAAACAAGAAGAAAAATAGACAAATATTAAAGGAAGTGTATTTGGGTGCTTCAGTCAGTTAACAAGGAGAGTCCATATGCCTGTGGGAGAAAATAGGAATTTAGAATAAAACTCCTAGATGGGATTCCTTGGTCAAAGAAGAGAAAAATGCAGTGGCAGGGGTGAAAGTCACAGCGTGAGCACAATTTTATTTACAAATACTAACAGCAAGATAGAGCTGTAATGGTGCATTTCCTGAGTACTGGCTGTAATCATTGAAATTGCTTTATTTTTTTCGATAGTGTGGAAGGAAGTTTTATAAAATCTATTGCTGATGAATAAGGCATATGAGACTTTTCAGATGGTGCATGTGGGGCCTCAGTATGCAGAGGAATTTCAATTCAAGATAGTATTTAAATATATGTGTTTTCTTTAAACATGGCTTGAAGTAAATGCTGGGATTGGAAGGGATTTAAACATGTGCTTCTCAAATCTTTTCTTGAATCAAGTCTTGAAATTAGAAACAATAATGTCTGTTCTGGTGCTATCTTAATCAAAGTCTAAGCTGAAGGTAAAATCTCAATCAGTTCTTATTCATTCCCTGCACAAGAAGGAGTTCTGTTTTCTTTCATCTCTCTAATTAGGATGTGACATGAGGTGTGATTCTGATATCTGAGCCACTGTTCTGTAACAAAAATTTGAAATGAATGAACTGTTTCATTTCTGTCCAAGTAGAGCACCTGTGAATTACATTCTACAAAATCTCACCCACAGGTGAAAGGGCATGTAAAGTGTACTCTCATTTGCTCATTTTAAATAGCTCATTAATTATCAGCGCCAGCATTCTCTTAATTGTGTTTCTTTGTGACCAGCAGAGAACTTACTGGTGGTCTGTGGGGAAGATTACTCTCATTACTCTGTCAGCTCTACTCCTTTTTTTTCCCCCTGCTGTACCACACTACTGACAGTTAAAAATACATGAATAATTGACAGATTGTTTTCCTCCATGCTCTGCTGTCATAGTTGCCTCAAGAGCCTGTACTTAACTTCCTGTGGGAGAGAAGTGATCTGTGGAATCTTGAATAGAAGGTATTTAAGGGCTGCAAGGCCTTACTTTGTAAAGATGATGTTTGGACAATGAAGACACTTAGAAGGTTGATAGGAGTAATTAATCTTCTTAGAATATTCCATAGTTATAACAGTTTTGGTGAAGCTTAAGATGATACAGGGTGCTAGCAAATAAAACATGAATACACATAGCCATTAAAAAAAGCGGACCTCAGATCTGTCAATATTATGGCAGAATATAGATTTTAATATAACTTCCTCCCATACAAACTTTGGTGGATCTCTCCAAGTTTCCTTCTCTAACTTTGACAAAGAAGAGCTGGGATAAATGTGGTTGATGCTACTAGTGATGTCAGTCCTTTTCTGCCCAGGCTGGCAGCAAAACTCTCATTTAATGCTAGTTTTCACTTATTCTCTGGGAACTGGAGTGCAAACATCCATTGAAAGCACAGAGGGAACAAGCATGCATGTTGCATGGAACAAGCTGCAGCCGCTCTTGACCAAGAGGAAGCTGCAAATAATGGACTAGAGAGGAAATTCCCTGGGTCGTGCTGACAAGTTTCTTAGTATTGCCAAAGCACCTACATTTTTGTTTCTCTGAGAGGAATTGTTCCTCAAAGAAGCATAAAAAGCTACCATTGAAAGCAGCCAAATAGCTAATTCTTAGTTTTCTAAATATATATATATATTTTTTTTTTTTTTTTACTTGCAAATGGATACGCTCTGAGAGTTGGATCAGAAATGTATGTTACCCTGGCACAAGACATGGACAGAAAGTAAAGTGTAGCAGGTCCTTGACTTTGCAAATAAACAAAACTGTTTGATAACTGTTTAACCTACCAAGCCAAATTCTCAGTTGCTGTGGTACAACTCTATTGACTTCAGTTATGGCCATTACTGTAGGCAAGAGGCGAATGTGAATTGCAATATTCCAATTTTCTTGTAGTGCATAAGAAAAAAAGAAAAAAAAAATGCAGGAGCTGTTGAGCTGAGAATTCCAAATGAAAAATGGGCAAAGAAACAGTGAACCACCTGGGTTTGCAGTCCATCCTTAACCACCAGCTACTCAGGTAGAACCCAATATTGTATGCTATGGCATCTGCAAACATCAAAGATTTAGGCCCAAAGTCAGTGTCCATTTATACAAGACAGATTAAGAGCAATAGATCTGTACTGGGATAAGACACCATTTTCCTGAATATTATCCTGCCATCTCAGGCAGTGTGTTTAACTTGCTGAACAAATTTTCTGACTCAGACACTGTCAGTACTTGAACATTTCTTGGAGTCACATGGGATTCAACACACAGAGGCATCTAATGCCAATTTGGCTGCTTTTGTGGCAACAAGAGGAACATGCCTCCAAACTTTCTGTTCTTTTGCTCAAAATAGGATCCTACTCCTAACAACATAATGGCAATAACATTAATATTAAACTTTTAACACCTCCTTTAGGATCAGTGTGTCTCATTGTGTTTTGCTAAGGAGGAGGGATTGCTCTGCTCCTTTTGCAGACACAGAAGCCAAAGCGACCAGTTCAAATTCAGCCATCAGCAGAGACAGGACATGGGTAAGCTTGGGTCTTCTGAGGTCACCTTTGTAGTTAAAAACCTGTGTTTGACCCAGGTGAGTTTCACCATATATAATAAGTCATCAAATGGTTACAGATATACAACACACACAGCCCTTAACTGCATTAATCAGGCTTTTTTTTTTTTTTTTTTTTTTTAAATCATATAGCTGAACAGAAGTATTTCAGGTTAAAGCTGCAGTCCTAGTTTTTCAAACAAACAGGTTTTTTTCTCCTCTCATAGGAGGAGGGTAAAAAAGGTAATTGTATTTTGCATAGTGATAGAGAATTTGTGCTGATTTCAACCAGACGCTGAAATCAGTGATAAGAGGCACTGGCCTCCCCCACTGCTGCTGGATAAAGAGCTGCTGCTGAGTCTATTTCTCAAGCTTAAGCCAAATTGCTTTGAAAGCTTGTGAAATTCAATTTGCAAGAGAATGGAGGATCCTCTCCATGTAATTTCAAAATGTGAAAAATAGTAATTGCTTTTGCTTCATTCAGACTATCCGTGTAGGTAAAGTGGCCACAATCCTTCGGGTCCCAGCCTCCTCTGCCACCGGAGCCGGGAAGAGGTTGAACCCACACCCAGCTGTGGGAGATGCTGGACCCCGCACCTTTTGGTCACTTTTTTTGTCACATTTTTTCCTTTCCTTTTGGCAGGCAGGCACATCTGCTGAATGGCTGTGCCTTCCTGTCTGCTCCAGGCACTGTTTTGTATCTGGACAACACAAAAAAGAGTTTGTTGCAGTAACTCTCTCTTTAATTGACCGCATCTGTGTTTGGTTCTTCAGCACGGAAGACAATCCTGAATATGAATAGTCTGGCCTGATCTCAGATTTATAAGGTGTTTAGATCTCTTCCTTTCAGTAGAGAACAGAAGTATTAGGGGATTTTTTACAAACCTCCTGTTAGGAGCCAGCCTTGATCCTTCGGCTGGCTTGCCTGCTGGTAATCTTCCTCCGTGCTTGAAGAGCTGACAAAAGCATCTGGGTCTCCCTGGCAGTAATTAGGGCAAGCTAACTGCCTGCTGTGCTGCAAAGTAGCTCTGAGATTTGCTGAAATGCAAAGTGCAAGCTGGCTGGTTACCCATGCATGGTTTCATTTGTGCAGGTGTATACCTGTGCTCAGAGGAACCACTGCGTTCCATTGCATTTCACTCTTATCTCATGGGATTGTTTTACACTCAGAAACTCCACTGGACTCTGGTGTTATCTCGAGAACACCAAGCTCAGAGTGAGAATGTTGGTTTTTTTTTTCTTTTTCCTTCTCTTGCACAACTGTAAATCATTAATTACCTTCACAAATTAATCAAAAGCTTCAGTTTTCAAACACAGAACTTCAAAAAGCTAATGGAAGAACATTCCTCTACCCCAAAAAGCTTCATAAAACACAGAAGAGCAGTTCTCTTGATGTCAAGTCTTTGGGTATTAAGTATTGATGAAGTTTCCTCCAAAGTAAAACAAACATGCATAAGCCTGGAGGTGGAAAAAAGACAACCTCAGGTTATAATCTAGTAATTGAGTGTCCAGGAAGCCTACCTTCCCTTAAATTCATTGAACAGGAACAGGAGAAGAGATGCTTTGGATATATTTTAGTAACACTTACAGCATCCACTGCGCATTTGTGCTCTCAGAGTTGAACAGCTTTTCTTGCCATGGAGATGATTTGTAAGCTAAGGGTGTAAAGTCATGTGTTGTGAATGACCACATCCCCAGCAGACAGGTTTGGGGAGCAGCAGCTAGTGATGAATATTTATCTATTTGGATTTGGGGGGGTTTGTTTGCTGTGGGTTGGGGTTTGTTTGTTTGTTTGGGGAGTTTTTGTTTGGTTGGTTTGGGTTTTTTTGTTTTGTTTTGTTTTTGGTTTTTCTTTTGTTTTGTTTTTCCATTGAAGAGAATAATGGTTTAATTTTTGAGCAAAATCCTGCCTGGCTCCTCTTAACTTAGGACAAAGTAGTCCTAGGGTCTTAAGATGCCCTGAGATCCTGCTTTGTCTACAGTTCTGTCTTTGTGACAGATGTTTATTGGTCTTGACACTCCTTCCTCTGATATTCATTACAGTGCCATTGCAAGGGCTCTGTTCCTCTCCTAAAATCTAAAGTTGCATCTTCTGATTTAAATGATCAGGAACAGAAGTCTGGCATTATAAAATAAGAGATTCTGTTTTCTGTAAATCACCTGAAGGCTCTTTTTAAAAATCTTTGTCTTATTCTGTGACTTCCTGATTATCAGATCATCCTCTTGGACTGTATCTCGTGTTGTCATCACTTCTTTGACCTCTGCAGGAAGCAGAGCATTGACTTCCGCATCATAAGCATTAGTGCTCCACCATAGACTGACTGAGACCAGGTGCTATTAAGTCCTGCAGTTATTTTTCTTTCTCTTTTCAGAGGTAATTATCAACAAATGCTGATTTCTTTCCTTTTAAGGTCATAAATGCATTTCCCACAGCACTGCACCCTTGCTGTCACTCATGCTCAATTCCACCATGGTGTGCCCTGAATCTGTTTCGTGATACATGACACAATTATATCTTAGGGAGATTTGCTCTTCCCTTCCCTATGTAGTATGATTAATTTATATGCAGTCAATCCATGCTTGGAATGAAATAAGTTTTTCATCTTTCTGCCTTTCTTCGTGTTTTTATGCTCAGTAGGTTATTTTTTTTTTTTTCCTTTTCCACAAAGCTGTTTTGGTATTTATTTTCACTGAGAAGCTTAGTTAAATAATTGAAACAGCCAAAAAATGGCTTAGAAAAGGGGCAAAATGTATTTTCTTGTTTTGCTTCATGAACAACTGAGTTTGAATACCGATGCAGACACTAAAGTAAATTAGATTATCTCAGTTCAGTATGCTGCACCACAGTTCCAATCCCCATCTTTGTCCCAATCCCCATATCTATGAGATGGAAAGATTAAGTAATAATGAAGACATGTCACTGCACCTGCTCACACAGTATCAGGCTACACAGAGTAAATTCATCCATGGGTTTTTTTGTCCCCCTCTGGCACTATCTGTTGTTCACAGCTCCCAGATGCAGGCCCGATCTAGATCCCCACAGAGTCTAAAAGCACATTTCTAATCACTGCCTGCTCACATTTGCCTACAGATTTTGAACACAAGCTGCCTTTAAAGGTCTCTCTGCAGAAAGTAAGCCGCAAGCATCTGAGTTGATGTGTAGCTCCATTTGTTGGAACACCACTAAACTGCACCTCTGGTTAAGCACCCAACATCTGGCAGTTTAGTGGCTAAAATGCTGTGGCTGGCATGGGTGTGCTCTCAAAGGGTAAGAGCTCACCACAACAAGCTTTTCAGGCATGTGTGTAGCCTCTGAGTCCTCCAGAGCCACCCCACAGCAGCTTGTGTCCTACCCCATCCAGATTGTTTTGCAGCTTCTGGGCTTGCTTGCGTCATCCTTTGCCCATCCAGCTGAGCACAGCCCCCAGCTCCTGCTGGCACAGCTTTGACTTCCCAAATAACTTGTAAGGATAATACAGGTGAGATGAACCTATGGTGGGTGATGTGACAGCAGAGGAAATAAATCCAGGAAAAGGCTGCAAGTCCAGAAAAAAGGATCATACTCTGATCCCTTACATTCCTCTGCCCTCTGAATAAATTACAGCCATGTCAAAGCTGTGCTGTGATTTGGCACTGGCATGGCCTTTGGCTTTCAGTCTCTTTCCTTATTCCAGTTTATTTCTTTTCTCTTCTCTAAATTCTTCTTCCTTTATCAGTCAGCATTGTTGATGTAAGTATTATACTTTTTACATGCTTTTTTCTGCTTCACTGTGATGCTCTGTGATGATGCTCCCTTTACTGTCCTCCAGCTGTTTTGATTTTGGTTGTTTTTGTTGTTTTGGGTTTTTTTTTAAATATCAAATGGCTCTCCATTGTTAAGGTCATGTGCCATCAACCTCACTGAGAGAGTCTGAGTTCCACAGCAGCCATGTAATTGACTGGATATCATCTCACTGAAAGGTCACAGCATGCTTTAGAGGGTGCTTTTCCCTTGTCTTAGCAGCATTTTGGATAGGTTGTTATGCCTCATGCAATTCCAGACTCTTGGTTTGAACTTACAGTTTTTCTTATTCTGTAAATGGAAGCTATATTTCATATTAAGTATAATTTATTGTACTCAACAGCTGCTGTTATGATGCATCAGAAATGGCCTATCATGATTGATTTGTTTACTCTGAACCACGGCATCTGGAATAATTTCCCCATGTATTTCTATCTTCATCTGCTCAGGTCTGAAGCTTTGGGAAACCAAGACATGTGAGATGAGGAGTTAGGGAGCGGGAGGGAAGAATCCTACAGACCCTGTAGCTCTTCCTGACTTCTGCTGATACTTTTACTAATACAAGGAGAGCTCTGCAGATGAAAAGCAGGGCAGGATGTGCCTGGACATTAAAATTCTGTTTGAGTGCTGAAAACAAGTCATATCCCCTGTTGTTCTGCAGAGGCCTAGACAGAGTTATCCTTCAGCTTGGTGCTGATTCGTGCAGGGGAAGCAGAGAGGCTGTTTCCTGCTGTTTCTAGAAAAGGAACAAATATCAGCCCTTCTCCATGTATCAGTAGTCCAGTCATTAAATGGTTGCTGGTTCTTCTGCAACAAGTCCCTCTCTTTTAAGGTGATGTAACAAAAACATAAATAATAGCAGTTCTTCAAGGTAAATGCTATTAAAAACTAGCCACGACCCTTGAGCATTGCCATAATTATAAATTACTCATTTTTCAACCCAGAGTTCACACTCTCAGGTTATAATCTGAAGACCAGAGAGCTAGAAATTCATCTATTTAAAAACTGAAGTGAAATTATGATATATGCATTTTTAGTGCTGGAGTGTAGAGAACAGGGACAGATACCATGAAGGTCTTACAGTGCAAACTAGACATATGTGTACATGCCAGAAAAGACTAAAACAATGGCTTCATAGGAGTGTCACCTTAACATTTTATTAATACACTAATTTATTAGCAATATACACTAGTGTATTAATAAACTTCAGAAATGACTGGTACTTTCATCTAGAATAATTATTTTAATAGAAGTCTTCCCAGGTCATTTTTATTGCTCTCCTGTGGGGCTGAAGGTGTTCTGGTACAATAGAGTTTGCATATTCAAGACACTTTAAAACCTATGAGAAGGTCATTTGTTAATGGCAAACAGTGAGTATGAGCAGCTCTGCTACCCTCTGTTCTATAGCTTGTCTTTGGACATAAATGGAAGCTTCAAAAGAATAATAATGCCCCAAGTGGTAAATAATGCATGTCATCCTTGCTAATCTAGAAAAACACTACATGCCACTTCAGTCTGTAGATATTAACTCCCTCCATTGTCTGAACAGAGACCTTTGTAAATCATTTGCCTCATTTAATAGATTACGAATCAATTGCTGTGAGCTGGGGAGTTTTGGTGACTTCTGTTTTATTGGATGTAATCTTTCTCCTGTCATGGGCGTTCCAGGGAATCAGGTTGTTATGACCCACTGTTGATGGCAGAGATGTTATTCCCTTGCAGGAAAACTTCTCCTACAAGCTGTAAATTGAAGTTGAGAACTAAATTTGTTCTGCCTAATACCTCATGCTGAATGGCTGAACTTCAAACCAGTCCCATAGCATCAACTTTGGTATAAATTTCACAACATTGAATTTCCAGTATTTATCTGAGCTGTGTAATTTTGTACAAAATATTGCAACTGTTTTTCTGCACATACTGTGCTTTAAATAATACTTCTCATTTTTCTATTCAAGTATTTTATTAGCTATCAAGTACTTTGTATGCCAGTTGGTGTTTTGAGGTATGCCCAACGTTATTTTATATACCAGGTTTGAGTGTTTATACATGCTCAGTATTTTAAATATCACTCATGATATTTGATATTATTTCATTTTTCTGGCATATGTTTTCAGACAACACTAAGAGGTGGCTTGATTTTATCAAAGAAGAGGAGAGCAATTGAATAATAATCAGATTGAGAAATGAGAAAAACCTGAATTAGAAACCCCAGGCTTTTAAATATCTTCACCTTTATATAATGCGTTACAATTTTTTGAGATGGAAGAGAAGTCCAGTGAGTTTAAATATCAAGAAAACAGTAGTATTTTTTTTTTTTAACAGGTTTGGGGTTGTCATTCATTTTTTTCAGATGCCCTTATCCTTACAGCACAAAATGCAGATGGAAAAATCTTTTTTTCTTTTTTTTTAATGTGGCTAGCTCAGTTTGATTTATATTAATGTATATTGATATTATTGGTTGTGGACACTGAAAGTGCTTTCACATGAGAGCTTGCAAAGAGCCATTGCGACTCAAGCCTGATTTCCAGTGCTTCCTAAGCCTGTTTCCTGGAAAGTGGACACTCTCAGGATCACGTGGGACCAGATTCTGACTCTGTTGAATCATAGTGCTGTAAATTTGAGTAGCCGTGTGTCTAGGCATCCGGAATAAAACTGCATGGGAAAAATGCAAAGAGAAACCTTGGTCAGTCTCCTTAGTTATGTGGAGAGAAAAACTAGCCTTTGAAAGTCCTTTTAGCCACTTCACAAGATATTTGTGAAGGCTTCTTTTCAAACTTCCCTTTTTTGACTTTTATTATATATCTCTACTTTCAGGATCAAGCATTTTTTCTGTCTCTGGCCTCTCTTTGACAAGTCTATTCTTCTAACCAGCTGTGTCAGGCTTCAGAGATGCTTTTAGAAACACCTGTCCTGGGGTATAGAAGCTTGACAGTCATTCAATTTATATTTTTTTGCTAGTAATTCATGAAATTCAAGTGTAGGGTCAAAGCCAACATGTTTCTTCATTTTTTTCTAGAGTTGCTGCCAATCAATGTTAAAATAGAAACATTCTACAAGAGGATTAAAATTAGTGCCCAGAGAGGCGTATTAATTGTGCAGAAAGCTGAAACATGAACCTTTCATCTTGCCTCGCCATCCTTCTCCTGTGCCCAGCTGCTAAACCTTTCCATTTCTGTTCATCTTCTGCTCTTCATGTTTTCTTCCCACTGGACTCAGTGCAGTTTATTTCTCCCAGCAGTCCCTACCCCAAGGCATAAACCCAGCTAATGAATGATCTTATCTCTGTCCTTTGCTCTGCCTCTCAAACGGTCTCTTTCTGTATGTATGAGAAGAGTTGCCTTCACACCACACAGGACTTAAGAGTATTTTCTTTAGTTCACAACCATAAGATTTTGAGCTCCGGAAATACCAAAGAGATGGCTCTTGGGGACAAAGTTGATGTGCTGATGCCATGGCTGGGTCAGCACGTGATCAGAGCTGCCCTGTAGTCCATCCACATGAACCACTGGCCACAAATTCTATAGTCACTCAAGTGTGCAGGAGGGCAGATGTTCACTGTTGCCAATTATCCACAAAGCATAGACCTCATTTTAGAGTGTCCTGTCCCTCAGCTGGGAAATAGATATCATTTTTATGCCTCTGTGTCGGTGATGCTTAAAAGGTTTTGTGAACGTGTGAAATCCATTTGGGATTTTGAGGTCTGATTGGTGGGTTTCTTTTCTCTTCAAACATCCTTGGGGCTAGTATTCTCTTTGATGACTGAAATTGTAAACATATAGGTTCAGTTTTAGCCTCCACATGCAGTAAATAGGATGGAAGTAGGATTAGTTGAGCAGGAAGTCTTTTTAAGTAAGCTTAAAGAAAACAGTACTTTCCACTTTTTTTTTGTTTGAGAGGAAAAGATGGTAGAAGTTTTGGAAAATTGCTCTGAAATGCTTCACTCCTTTTCCCTATCTGGATGAAAAGGAGCACTATATCACATATCATAAAGATGTCATGTGATTGTCTTCCCATTATAAAATAATGTAATAAAATAACATGAAAAATGAAACAGAAAATGAAAAATTTGAGACTGTACAGGAAAAAAAAGGGCTCTTAATGTTTAATAGCTACCACCAAAGATCCTAATTCAGGCTACCAGTTCTTACACTTCTGTAAGTAAGATGAGGTGTAAAACATTGTTTAAAACACATGCACTGTGAGGCTGGGCTGTGCTTTGTGTTTCATAATTGATAAAGTATTGTTCCTAAATAAATCCTGCAATTCTAGCTGCAGTGACACAAATAATAGAACAGGAAAGTATGAAAGGAAATGGCCAATTGTAGTGATAGGAAAAGAAGCTATGCTTCATGTGGTCTTTGAAAATAAGGCACAGTGAAGATATGATTGCCTTTCTTGAAAGGTTGTATAGGATTTCTACCATATAAACCTCTCCCTGCTTACATTTCTAAAAGTAATTCAATGATTTGTGCACATTGTACAGTGTATTTTTCATTTTTGAGAGGTATGTTAATAATGGTTCTGTAAAATTTTAAATTATGTCATCTGATTCTGATTTGTTTGCAAATTATGCGTTGATGTGTAAGGGTGGCAAAACCAGGAAGAACACTGATCTTGAGAAAAACTGCAGCTCACAGAAGTAGTTGTCATTTTGTTTTTCTAATGGTCCATTTTTAATAGCCAAGCATCCAGCACCAGGCACTAAAAAGAAATTTGTTCTTCTGTGTTTGAAGAATAATACCTAAGTATTATTCTTCAAACCTAAGAGCCTAAGTTACACCTACTGGACCTCTCCTAACCTTTAGCATTTTTACTGTCTGATGCTATTTATACTTCAAAATTATTTTCAACCTTTAGCCTAATGAAAGAAAATGGATGCTTGTTTCTTCATAGCAAATATGTAAGTAGCAAACAGATTAAAAACAAATTTAAAGACAAAAGATAGCTTGACTACACAAGGAAGTCAGATTGACAAATACATTGGCTTCTTGTGTTCATTTCAAGTGGGATTTAGCTAATGCCTATGTGGTTGTAATCTCCATGAGGTTACTTTATTAATCAGAACACATGTTTTGAAGTGGCAGTCAAAAAGATGAGGGCTTGGGGTTAAAAGACTTTGAGACGTAATAATTCTTAATCAAAATCTCATTTGGAAAAAAATGGTGCCTAGGTTGAGTGAAGCACCACGAGTCTTCCAGGGAGTACAGCAGCCTGTCTTGACAGTGATTTATGTTCTTTTCTGCCTGCCATGCCCAAGTATATTATCTAGGTTGACATGCATATGTACACATATCAAGCAAGGTCTCGGCACCTGCTACAATGCCCGCACTGAATTTATCCTTGTTGATACCTCAGAATATTGCTCGGGAATGAAGGACGCGGTCCCTTGACACGAATCAGCGAGATGTGGCGCGACACGGTTGCAGCACAAGCTGGGTGTGTATATTTAGACTCGGCAGCTGAAGTAATTAAGAGTGGAGTTTGATTGTCATCTGGCCTTGCAGTTGTTCTTGCCATGTGAGTCTGGCAACCTGTAACCTCACAAGTCAACAAGCAACCACACAGCTTCCTTATTCTTTGACATTTCAGGGACTATTTCTGTGTAGATACGAAGCAAGCGCTCTGTGGGAAAAATATTACAACAATAGATGTGACTCCTGAAGTCTTGACAAGTGCAGAATAATTTACATTGTTCTGCAAACCCTATGCATTCATTTTCCTAAATTAAAAGTGTGCTGCACTGTTTGAAAAATACATACCCTGAGTATTGCTTCCTTAAGCACTATGGAAAGGTCACTATATCATTTACTAGAAAATTATAACCTTCCAATAGGTTTTGAACCATCCTATAAATTTAAATAAAAATGCAGCATCCTGGCTTCGAGTTTTCTGTGGCACCACTGAAACAAAACAAATAATTTACAAATTAAATTGAATTTGATAGAATAGTCTTTATATAATAATCTTCAGATATCACAGCTACTGTATTAGATGGGATTTATTCATAGATGTTATTTATGCACTAGTTTGTCTTGTCTTAACCTCCTCTCTCCCCTCTACCCTCAAAGCAGAGGCAATTCTTTTCCACCTTGTCCTTTCACTACATGCCCTTGCAAAAAGTCCCCTTTCCATCTTTCTCATAGGCGTCCCCATTTAGGTACTAAAAGGTCACAATAAGATTTCCCTGGATCCTTCTCTTCTCCAGGCTGAATAACCCCAATTATGTCAGCCTTTTCTCACAGAAGAGATGCTCCAGCCCTCTGGTCGTCTTTGGGGCCCTCCTCTGGACATCCAACATGTTGATGTCCTTCTAATGTTGCAGGCTCCAGAGCTGGACACAGGAGGGGTCTCACCAGACAGAGAATCACCAGCAGAGGGGCAGAGCTCCCTTCCCTCATCCTTCTGGCCATGCTGCTTTAGATGCAGCCCAGGGTCTAGTTGGCTTTCTGGGCTGCAAGTGCCCTTTGCTGGGTCACACCGAGCTTCTCATCAACCAACATCCCCAAGTTCTTGTCCTCAGGGCTGCTCTCAACCCATTCTCCACCCAGCCTGTATTTGTGCTTAGGACTGCCCCAGTCCACAAGCAGGACTTATGTGGCCTGATTGAACTTCATGAGCTTTGCCTGGGCCCACCTTTCAAGTCTATCCAGGTCCCTCTGGATGGTGTCCCTTCCCTCCAGCCTTCACCACACAGCTTGGTGTCATCAGCAAACTTGCTGATGTGTGCTTGATCCCACTGTTCATGTCACTGACAAAGATGCTAAACAGAATGTGGGCAACAATTTTATCTTTTTTTTTTTTTTTCTTTTTAAGTAATCCAGAGCTCCTCTTCTTGACAAAAGCTTTTTTGCATCTAAATTAATTTTTCTTTGAAATTTTGGTGGCAGAGTTCTTGAGCTTGCAGTTTTCTCTGTCAAACCAGACACAAAGTTAAGCTGTGTCTGAGTAATTTCAACAATTCTTCACAAAGGAGGCTGTTTTTTCTGGATTGCATTGATGGTTTAATGTAGTTTTGCGACTTTGTTCAATTTTCTGAATTGATATGTGAGTAGTCAGGTCCCAACCCTGCAATGGTGCACCAGAAAGAAGAGATTTCACACAGGTCCTTTCCTCTGCCTTGTTCAGGGTAATCATCAAGTCATTATCATCTAATTATTGCATGGAACATTTAATGGAATATGCATTATAATTATGAATTTGACCAGGACACATTAAGGAAAAATCTTAGTATTTCATCAAGTGAGCAGATCATACTCCAGAAGATGAGTGAGGTTATTTTCAGGAGTAATTTGTAGAAGTGAAGAGTTCAGCCTTGATTTATGAAATGCACAAGGCACATTATAAAGCAAATTTGAAGGGCGGTATCCTAAAGTGATGAGGACATCTGGGAGAGGTTCAGCAGTAAAGAAACAGTGGCTAAAAATCACAAATGGACTGATCTTTGGTCAAAGATACGTATTAATAGGAAGGCTATGAAATTTGCATCTGATTCTGGTTCAGGCTGAAGTATCTCAGCAGCAAATCCTCAAGTCACAGGCACACCTCTGTGGTCATCTTTTGCACTATTCTCTGCCATATAGTGAATACCCTCAAAATAGGGTTTTTTTATGGGGGAAAAGCAGAGGTGTTAATACATCTGTGCTTACAGTCTTGAAGATCCAGATTATTTTAACACACTGGAGAGGCCTGACTCCATTAGAACTTCCTTTGGGTCTTCCAAAGAAGTAAACTGCAACAGTTTATAAGTGAAACTTTTTTATCAGTAAAACTGTATTATTTGGCAAAACAAATATATTGCAAAGAATATATGTAAGTAAATAAGCCAATTTACTCAGGATTTTAGTGAAATTTTTATGCCAAAACAATCTGAAGCTTCTCTTCTTCAAAATGAACTGTAGGTTAGGGGCTACAGAAGTGACAGAATACTTTCAAAGAAGACCTTTTGTGATTTTTGCATTAGCCACTGATTAAGCAATATGAAATATGTCCATTTTCTTCTGATTACTTAAAACCTCATAGAAATATGGAGTGTGTGTGGGTCTGGGACTGGTTGTGAAACAGACATTTCTCAATGTTTCATCTCCCTGAGCTTCTGCTCTGAAGAGGTGGGTGAACAGAGCACATTCAAAATGCATCTAGCAAATACAAACAAATGCACTTGAAGACACAGTCAGCTGTGCATGACATTGCTTCTCTGATGGTGCTCTGCCTAGAGAAGAGGGTTGTTGTCTGCAGTGGAAAAGACAATGATGAGAAATGTGAGTTTGCACACTAGGGAAAAAAAAAAAACCAACAAAAAACAAACCAAACAGATGAGGTAATGTTTTGCAAGAGTTTGAAAAGCAAACAGACACAAAAAAGTAAAAAGCTTTAGGAGAACAATATATCTGACATTGGTTTCTTTCCGTGTGTTCATTCTCACCCACGCAACAGACCATTTCTTAATTTTTCCATGTTTCCTTTTTATTTTTCATTAATTGTCTTATTTTTCACTATTAGTTGTATACTTCTAGATTTTTTCCTGTCCTGAAAAATTTTGCTTGATTGCTCTCTGTATATTTCCTCCCTTTTGCTTAGCCTATTTAATCATTCCTGTCTTTCCCCCTCCAAACCTATTCCCCATTTTATTTTCTGAAGCAACAACATTTCTCAAGCTGCCATTTCTCATTGAACTTTAGCAGCATCCTTGCAACTGCTGTATCCCCATGGCTCTGTTGTTATCTTTCAGTAATAACAGCCTTTTTTTTTTTTTCCCTCCTTCCTGGGAGCACTGAGATGACTGATTTCAGCAGTGAAACTTTCAAAGCAAGTTTCTAAGTCAGCATATGTACAAGTGGGATACTCCTGCCAATGCTACAAGTAGCTGTCTCTTTGAATGGACTTTCATATGGTGCATCCAAATGTGGGTGCAGGAGGAGGCTTTATTGCTTTGGGCAGATCATGGGTGTCATGAGCAAGTCCATACCAGCAACCTAACAGTGCCAATGTTCACCTGGTGCTGATCCACTCACTCATCTACACCAAAACTCCAGCCTAGTTAGGCTGTTGATTTAGTAAACCCTTCTGTGGCTGCCAGGGAAAGGGAGGAAGGATCTCAAAGAGGTTTGATGTGGCATTTTCTGGTGAAAGCAAATTCATGCGAAACCTGTCTTTTCTTTTGTATTTGTCCCTAGATTTCTGCTTTCATTTCATTTTTAATCTGAAGTTTTTTTGGTTTTTTTTTGCCAAAAATTATGTAGCTTCTTTCTTTCCTTCATTCCTTTGTTTACTTTTATTTCTTTTACCCCATTTAAAAAAATGTAGGAGGAAGGGGGAAAGGGGTTGAGAACAGAGGAGTCTAAAAGCTTTTCAGTGAAAGCAAATATAAAATATTCACTTACTTAAAAGAAAGCAAAACAAAGATCATCCTTTGTCTCACTGTAAAGTTAGGATTTTGTATGAGTTTCCTTGTGATTTAGTCACCTGTTGTGGAGGAACCAGATTTGCTTAGAGCTTTTGTCTGGGGAAGGTGTTTTGTTTTGGTTTGTTTTTTTTTTTTTTTTTTTTTGAAAAAACAACCCTCAAGGCTTCTAATTATGGTGAGAAGGAAAAGCATTGGGTACCATTTCTTGTTGATGTCATAGGTGGAATGACACGTCTCAGACCTGGGATAGGTCAGCTAATTTTGGACTCTTGAGTCACCATTCAGTCACTTGCAGAGTAGTGCTGGCCTACCCTGAAATAAAGACATGGTGTGGTCCCTGCAAAGATGCCCTAATTGCCTCTGAGACAGGTGCTTTCTTCTTTGTAGCAAAGAATGTGTTATACCTGTCAAATTTCAGCACAGAGACTGTTGAGGTATTTCTTGGGTTTCAGCTGTGAAAGGGTTAATGAGAAGCCACCACTTGTAAGAGGAAAAGGTGAATGGACATAACCCTGTGTGCCACTATAAAATTACCATCTTTTTGCTTCTCAGACTGAAATAAGCCTATTTTGTAGGCCTTCATGATAGGAATTTCTTTGGAGACCAGGATGTTTAACCACACATACAATTACTAGCTGCATACCTGCAAATCTTACTCCTCAGGATCTTCCTGGTTTACTGTAGCTCTTGTATGACTCTCTCCCCATGGTCCAGCCCAGCCACCAGAGACTGTGGCTATTTCAATTGTAAAATGTTTCATTTGTGACTGTTGCGTTCAGTGCTTCTAAAAGAACATTATTTTTGTTGCAGAAGTTACAGGCTTTCATGGAATAAACCAGTAATGTCAGTAGTGTGGATTTGTGTAGCCCTTTCCTAACAGAAGACTTCTGATGTCAAAAAGGGCATGATTATTTTATCATACGCTGGGTTTTATCTTCCTAGCCTGTCCTTGTCAGAGGATAAATGATCTTGGAATGATCATCTTGTGCTCAAAAGGTCACAAACTCCCACAAATTTGTGAGGTCATTACCATTAGTGTTGTCTCATTCATCAATCTCAATGAAATTATGGGAAGAAGTTTTCTGGCCATAGTGAGTTGCACCACCACCTCACCTCACTGAATGTCTTGACTGGAATCAAATTGCTGAGTATCTCCAGAGCTTCTGGACCAAACTGCCCAGTCCCTTTGGAATGCCACGTTCCTAGGGTCAGGGTGTTAATTGCTGCAGTTAACCCTTCTAAAGGTGCCTGGGCAGGGATGATCTTTAATAAGCAGAAATTGTTCCCCTGAAGGCAAGAAGAGAGAGGAAGTTTATCTGCCAGCACTCACACTTCCAAAAGCAAAAGCCCTTAGTCAAAAGTTGCTTTTTTGGCTCTTTGTGTGAGCACGTGCTTAAGGCATCTGTGTGGAGTGGTTTGCCAGTGAGCTTTTAGCCACAGCACACTCCCTTAGGAAGGGCTCTGGGAGATACAAAACTTTGGTATTTTCAAAACAATTAATCAGAATAGGAAGAGATTTTTATTAGTTCTGTGATGCATTTATTGGGATTGGAGAGATGAGGAGAAGCTGGCAAACACTAGGCAGACATGTTTAAGAAATGGTAAAAAGTGTTTTAGCAATCAATACAATTTGTTTTAAAAATTTCATCCTTCAGTTTCCTCCTTGTTTCTAGCTACTAAATCCCATGGAAAAGACATATCATTATCCTCTGCTCCACCAGTTCAGATGTTCAGAGCCCTTGATAAATTAACAGACTGGGGTTTATTGAGAAAAATAAAATTACATTTCTGGATTGGATTTATGATTCTTATGCAAATGTAACTGCCACATTCTGTGCAGAAAACACATTTACACATTTAAAAGCCTGAAAATAGCAATAATCCTGTTCAGGAGCTACTCCAGTTAATACTTTCCTATACAGATTTGAGTATTCATTAATAACTTCTGGATTGTTATTAGAATTGTTTTATTATAACATGTAATTTGCTTGAACTGACTACGTCTTTCTCAAAATGGTTTTAATTACAGAAATAAATGACAAAGCTTAGTGGAGATGCTTATACAACAGTGCAGTCATTTTCTGTGTGCCAACTGGAAACTCATTTTTAACAGATGGAATTTACCAGTCTGCAAAGAAGGAACACAAGGCCTTAAAACTTTACTTTATCTGTCTGAAAAAATATGAATATGGTGTCACACACGTTATTTCTTCTTGACTTCAGCACTATTAATCACTTATCTGTTACAGCTACAGAAAAAACCCAAAGAGTTGTTCATTTTACTGAGGATGTATTTTGCTGTTAGGATCAATTTTATGTGTCAACAAGATGTACCATTGTGGGTTAGAATAATGGTATAACTCCAAGTATTTCCTTTTATCTCTGGGGACTGAGACATTTATCATTCTTCCTTCTGGTGGTATGGGCAGTGCTGCTGCAGATTATTTTGCCATCTTCTTCCTCTCTTTTTCTGCTAGCATTCTGCCTGGCTCTGTTCTTGCAGCTCTTGTTCTCTTTATAAATCGGTAGGTTTGACCTCCTTCCAAATTCTGATTCAGGATAAGGGCTGTAGGTAGCTACAAGATGAAGCCAGGACTTCAGATGCAACCTATCAGGAATAGAAAACCAGCACTTTCCTTCCACTTGATGAGCTGGTTGATTGCAAGTCTTGTCTCTTCTTTTGAGACTCACTAGTCTCAAAAGAACAGCAGTAAAAATGCAGCCCAGGAGTAGCTCAGAAAGCAGAGGTGCCATGATTGAGTACGACAGCAGAAAGCAGGCATCACCAATATGGAGAAAATGAGGGTGTGGAGCTGGATGACCCTGTGGGCTGGTGTAAGAGTAGAGACATTAATTCATGAGGATCAATTGCAAAATCACATCCTTCAGAATAACAAAGTATTGAGCTACAAGTTAATTGTTCACTAGTTAGAAATGAAAGAGAAGTAAAAGTGTGTGGAGTTCTAAATAACAACAGGATGAGTATAAACAGTGGCAGTGTGACCATGGAGAAGGCAATTGTTCTGCTGGCCCCTCTCAAGGGAGGGAGAACTGCCAAAGACCCTGTCCTACAGGATTAAAAAAAAGGCTATTTCTGCACCAGCCAGCCCCCCCAGCTTTATGAGGCACGTGTAGCACACCCATTCTCTGCATCCTCTGGAAATGTGCGTCTTCATCCCACTGTATTTCAAAAACACACGACATTAAGATAGTTACTGTAGAGTGTAAGAATCATTGAGTTTACCTCCTGATATGATCTTGTTCACATTTCCATCCTCTACAAGAACATGGCTTGTTTTAACTCAGCAAAACCTGCAGTGCTGCATCCAGCTCTGGGGTCCCCAGCACAGAAAGGGAATGGATCTGTTGGAGAGAGTTCAGAGGAGGGACATTAAACTGATCAGAGGGATGAGGAAAGGCTGAGAGAGATGGGATGGTTTGGCCTGGAAAGGAGAAGGATTTGGGGTGACCTAATTGCAGCTTCCTAATACCTCAAGGGAGATTATGAGGAAGATGGAGAGGAGCTATTTACCAGAGCATGTAGTGACAGGACAAGGGGGAATGACTTCACACTGACAAAAGGTTTAGATTAAACATTAAGAAAAAATTCTTTACTGTGAGGGTGGTGTGACACTGGCACAGGTTTCCCAGAGAAGCTGTGGATGCCCCATCCCTGGAAGAGTTCAGGACCAGGCTGGATGGAGCTCTGAGCAACCCAGCCTAGTGAAATGTGCCCAGAGGTAAAATTAAGTTTGGAATAATAAGAGGGTACTGAGAGAGTTGTGTTCCAGCAGGAACAGACAGAAAGCTTGGTGTCAGACAGTGAAAAGTGAACTGGTGTGGTCAGTTGGTAAAAAGGTCCTGGACTGCTTATGCTAAGGATGTAGTTGAGCCAGGAGGACTTCTCCAGCTCTGTCTTCCTAGGAAGAGGAAGCCTGGGGAGGGGTCTGCTCCAATTGCTCCTGCTAAGAGAAAATGATCCTACTGAGAGGCAGACTCAAACAAGAATGACCTGGCATGGCACATGGCAAAAATATCTAAAGAAGATTTTACAAATTAATAAATGTTAGGCCAGTAACCTGTACTCAAGAGACTTTCTTTCCTAGTGGAATTTTGACTTTGAAGGGCTGTTAAGCCTTTTCTTTGGACCTGTTAGACCCCAGGCTCCTCAGATCTGACACTGGTCTTATACTTTGCACTAATTAAACGTTTAGAAATAATTTCATAAATTAAATTAATTGGATCATCTGTCACGGACTCCACTGTAAAATAAGTTGAACGTGAAAATTTTATCAATTAGAAACATATTGGCTTTTGACTTTTTGTTATATATACACAAGCATTTGCATCTGTATCCTGTTTTAGGGTTTTTTTCTTAAGCCTGCTTCCAACCTTCCTTGTCTTATTTATTTGATGATTTATGCATTTGCCACAGAGATATTTTGTTAAATATTGAAAAGCTTCGGATTTAAAATTGACTGTGATTTCAGCCATAAATATTTCTTATGGACCTAAAAGCTCAAACTTAACATTAGGCTGATTTTATTTGTTTTTATTGTTTTAATATTGTAGCAAGACCAAGCAAGGACAGACTTAGTTCATTAGCAATGACTGAGGAAGGAGCACAGCTATGCTGTCAAGGAAATGAAAGTGCATATAAAATACGTGCAGGATTCTTTAATTAAGGGTTTTACTTTGTATTGTCCTATTTTTTATTCTGTGGTCTTCTTTAAAGCACAGAAAACATTTTTGATTCACAAAGAATAACTATCCTGGTTGCTTTCAATTAAATTAGCATACACTTCAAAAATGCCAAATAAAATCCAGTGATATTGTTTGAAAAAAAATAGAGGGGGAGTGGTTTGAGCAGATAACTGCCTGTTTCTGTAATCTGTGTATGGATAAATACTGTGACAGACAGGGTGTTCCTGGTTCTTTATCATCAGGGTTAAGGTGACAAATCCACTTCTACAGTGGCATAAAGAAGGGCACTTTGAAGGCTCCTGGCTTTGGTGCCTGAGGATGCCACTGGTCCAGCAGAGCTCTGCTGGGACTTCTCCACAAAGCTTCCGTGGAGAAACCTAAACCCGTTGGGGAGCCCTGAGGTAGGAAAACGCACCCTTCCCTTCCTTTCTTTGAACAAAAAAATCCCCTGCTGTGGACAAGAAGCTCTCCCTGGCTCAGGCAGAGGTGCCACTTCCAGCAGCCAGAGCTGACTGACCTCCAGGGCTTAGCTGGGCAAAGCAGCTGTGAATTTTACTGCAAAGAAAAGAAGGAAAACCAGATTTGCATTATGCTTGTTTTGATTCCACTACTTAAAACTAATCTCGGATAGCCTTTTTATTTTCTTTAAAGCTGCTTTGTACTGACTAGCCCTTGGTATTTGTCAGATCCTTTGTTTTCCTCTGCATATTCCCTGCTGGCCTGCTCAGAAGCTCGTTAAATTATGAGGATTATTCAGAGCTGAACCAGATAATAAAATGGTCTATTGATTAGTAGACTTCTAATTAGCTGTCTCTTAGCATGAAAGAGAAATAAGATTTGATAGTAAACAAAGCAGAAAACAAATAGGGTGTTTCCAACACGTAGGGTGTACATGCTTGTGTGTGGCCTTGTACACGAGTACTGTAATTTCCAGTTTATCATCATGAGTTTATTTCACTGCTTACAGAACTGTGACCTGAACAAGCCAACTCTTTGACAGATAATCAGACAAAAAATACGACTCAATTTTTTTTTCTTCCAGTATGCACTAGAAGAATGACATCATGATGAGCAATGTGCTTTTGATTTTTCATGTCTTGTCATAGTAAAATAAAAGTTACTAATTTGGGTTTTAACTAGGTTTGTAGTGATAGAAATTAATATAAATAGTGTGTTAGAGTTTTAGCTTGAATGGGGAGCACCAGTAATCAGTGAAACCTTTCTAATTGCATTGAATGCTTCCATACTGGTTCAGTGTATAAAAATCACCTGTGATCTTCTGTAAAAAGTGCTGTGGATTTGAGTATTCCACCTTCAAAACCGTTTCTCTAACAGCATGTTTTTAAGGTGTGTGTGCAGACCTGCAAGCCTTGTGCAGGAGTAGGGCAGTGCTGACATCCTCTGCCCCTTCTTTCAGTCACACTGACTGGCTAGGTGAGGGTGACACTGATTGCAAAAGGGCTTCTCACTGAGCTTCCCAAAGAGGTACAAAAGCAGAGGACAGACCATGGGATGTTTTGAAAAATAAGGATGAAATCCTGGCAGAATTGCAGTTGGTTTCTGAAGGAACAGGTTTTTGCACCAGCCCTTTAATGCTTCTTCCATGATCCACAAAACTCTTGTTGTGAATTTCTATGGGCTCTGCATGCTTGCCTTGTTTGTCAGGGGAGTATATTTTTTCTAATCTCTTTCTTTAAATGCTATTCACTTTAGACAAAAAACAACCGATTACCCACTCCCCCTAAATCTGTGTACTTCTTGCCCATTGCCAAATGGCTGAGCCAAAAGAGTAATTTAATTAAAGTGTGAAAATCATATAATTGTCATGAAGTGTTCAAATTCCAATTTTGTTGAAGATATTTTTGCTTTGTTTTGTTACACCTGTCCTGGCTCAGTTTTGTGTTGTTATGCCCTTTTTTTAAAAATGAGTTTCTCATTAAGAAATTAAGTAGTTCCCATTGCTTTTAGTTCTGTCTGTGGGTTGATTTGACTGTGGTGTAGTTTTCTGGGCTCTTCTAATTTTCTTCCCTGGTAAAAACCCTTGCCTTTTAAAGCTGGATGCTGGGAGAGAGGCAGATGAGCAGCCCTGTGCTTTTTAAAGGCAAGCAGTCTTTTCAGCCCATCAGTCTCCTCATTTCCCATCACCTGGAGGTTGATGTCATAGCAAGATTTTCTCTCCAAAATGTGAATTTCTTCATTAGCTTCACTGTCTTCCTCTAGGCCTGTAATTAGAGCCCTCCTGATAACTAGCACACAACTGCACCCATTAATTAGCTCTTCGTTTGAAAATCTCTCTCTTGGTGTTTCCATCCTTGTCAACTTGCAGCAGGTTCAGCTGCCTACAGCTACTCTTTGAGTCCAATATCCACGTCAGGCATCCTTCCCATAAAAACCCAAGGCACAGGATCAAGGAAGCCCTGAGCACCACTGCAACCAGGGGATGGCCACCCTCATTTCAGGCAAGGAAGAACTGACCTGGGAGAACAGCCAGCCTCACATTGGGTGTGATTTTGTGAGTGTCTGCTCAGTTATTTCACAGCTGCTTTAGTTTTCCGTGGAGCACACGAGAAACACGGCCCAGGCTCTGCTGTTTACCTGATGGAACAGTCAAAACATCTTCTGAATAAAGCAGACACCCAGCCTCTGTGGGCTTCTCCACTTTAGGGGATAATGGAAGCATTTACTAACAGCCAAAGAAATTATTTATTAGGATATGAAACCTTTAATTTAGAAGGAAGGCTTCAGGTTCTCTTTTTTCTCCCTTTACACTCCCACTCTGCAAAATGTAGCAAGGCCAGAATTTAATGCATTTGCACATCTATTTCTGAGCTATGTGGGTGTCTCTCAAAAGGTATGATTTTGAAGCAGAACAAACAATATATTTGTAGCAATCTTCTTTGAACCAACGAGGTTTTAGAAACCCAAAGATCCAGATCAATCAAACTCACTATATTACATTCTCCACTCTGTTGGGTTTAGATTTAAACTGTTTTATAGATGTTGAAATTGCAAGAAGGATTCCCCAGCTGCTAAAAATGGCTCTGATGGAGCAGGACAAAGTTACACCTGGAGAAAATACACTGGAAACTGAGAGTTCATCTTTCTTTCCTGTTTTCTTTCTTTCTGCTCCCCTAACTGCAGGTACAACAAGTTTGTCTTACGGTATGGATTTTATCACCTTGTATACATTTTGGTGGAGGCAGGTGCCCCTGTTATCCACACCAGAGGCTGACACAAGGGAATAAAACCTTTCCTGACCCTGCCAGAGGTGATTAGAGAATCTAAAAATTTGTGAAATACACAATCATATTGAAACATCAGATGTTGACAGAAGTATGAAATGGCATAAATAGCTTTATTGTTTACAACATATCCTCGACTGCAGTTGCTCCCAGTTTATTTATTTGTGCACACACAGCTGTGCTTTATGCACCCAGCAGGAAAAAAAATGAAAACTTTCATTTTTATTTCTTCTCCTTGTTCTTATTTGGGGAAAGAAAACATGATCTCTGACATGATCTCTCCCTCACAACAAAGAGCAAAAGGCAAATGTGGGCCTCTCTCTTCAGACACCACTTCTTCCCCAGCTTCTGTTTTCACATTTGCTACTTCACGTGCTTCTCCTGGAAAGCACACATTGTTGGTGTGCTGCTGCAGGAATTGGAGTTCATTCTTCACTCTTCGCTGGATCCTGTTGCTGTTTGCAGGAGGAGAAAAACCTTTAGGTAATTTAGAAGTTTTCTCTTAGCCGTGCCAAGGCTCATCTGAATGCTGGGGTCTCATTGACCCTGCTGAGCCTCTGGACTTATTTCAGGTTCCCTAATAAACCCCCTTGCCTGAACTGATACTCACTGAAATAACACCTGCAACATCACTGGCTGTTGCTTTTAAATAACAAATCAAAGAGAATCCCCCAGTCCATTGTTGCTCTGTGTCCCCTTTGCCCCCCTACAAAAAAGAAGTAGGGGCATCCCTTGTGAATCACCTGGATTTAGGGGATTTAGGGCTAGTTTATTTAGGACTTTGTGACCTGTACAGAGGGCCACCTAGTGCAGAAATCACAGCAGATGATGTCTTTACAAGTCTTTTAGACAGTGGACAGTCATGTGCAAGTTAAGGCAGCCTCATTACTTCCTAGACTGAAACAGGAGGGTAAAACCCCTTTTTCCAGCCAGCACAGCATAGCAAGGGTGAACACATTCTGCAAGTGACATCTGACATCCTTTGTGTAGCTACAGGGGCAAAATGGAACCTTGTGAGTAATTAGACACTGTAATTCTGGGTTATTTTTAATTAGAAGATCATGGGCATCACACCTCCAAATTTTCAGAATTATGCAATGGATTTGTCTTATCTGTGATTATTTTCTTCCCCCCACAGAAGGGTGTCATACATTGGTTTCTTTGTGTCTGCTTTTGTGGCAGTTTAGGAGCAAATCTTCCTCTTTCTTCTACAGGCATTCAGCTTTAATCATGCTTCAACAAATGTTCAATTTTGCCATTTCAAGACTAGAAGTTTGAAGTTGTTCACTCTTACTCATCCTTGGAAAAGATTTTGATACAAATAGATGACTTCTTTCCCCTTCCTACATCTATATCTGTGTGTCTTCCCATGTAATTTTCCCCCTCCACCCTAGAAAAGGCAATGAGTACTTGCAACTAAATCAGATAGGTATGAGCAATCAAGTAGTGTTAATATTTGCATGGGTAAGAAACATAATTTATGAAGACAATTGAGACAAAATACAGGTGCTCTATATAATTAGGGTAATAGCTCCATGGCATCATTCTCCCTGTGTATTATTATGACACTGTTGATTACCCAGATGCAGAAGGATTTGGAAAGGCCAGAAAAAAATGTTAGGGAATCATAAGTAGGAGGAAGCAGAGAATGAAAATATATGTGTGCCCAGAAAAAAAGAGTGCATTTAATCTGTTTCTTGACAGTATAGAATTGGGGACTAAAGGCTGATGGCAGCTGTTAGTTCCAAACAGGTAGGATTGATCTAAATTATGATTTCTTGAGAGAGCAATTTTTTTTCCAGTGACAGTTTTTCTGCTTCCATTTGCTTAAAGAAGGAGGAGGATCTTGGCCTTTTAAGCAGTGGAGGGCAGTTGTCTTGAAGATTTTCATCACTGTGTCGAGCTTGTTTCCCTGTGATCTGTGGGAATGGAGGCATCTGCAAGCCAGCCTGATGGGTGCAGTCTGGCTGACAGCATGATGGGAAAGTTCAGAGCTCCAGAAAGGAGATTACAGACTTCCTGCCAGAAGGAGGTAATTTTGTCACAGGTGCCAGTACACTGAGAGTTACAGAGATGACATAAAGTGTTGACACTGATACTCATTTCCCAGAGTTTGGTAGTTTAGCAGAGGGGAGTATTGCAGGAGTCTCCAGGGGCACAGAGAAGATGTCACATTGACGAAATCCCTAATACTGTCCCAGTTCTCCCATAAAAACAGTTGAGGTTTCCTCCTTAATACCAGCTCTCTCTGGATAGGAATGACTTTGTGCACAAGTAATTATGAAATTAAAACTCACTATGACAGAAAACCCACATGCACCTCAAAGTTGTTAAATATGTTTTCCAAGGACAATACGGAAGGGTTTGCAGGTGCCTGGGCATCAGTGGAGGCTTACCCTGGCCATAAAAACAATTTGACTCTCAAGTTGAAATGACAATTTAATCCCTAAGGATGCACAGACATTTGTATTTAAAATTCACATAATTTTCACATTCATTAAGCATGTTTGAAGTGGTGGATAGTACATAAAATACCTCATTCTTATCTCAAGCAGCTTAATTTGTGCTTGCCCTTAGGCTGAAGTGTAAGAACAGAAGGCTTCGACCTGTGTCTCAATTACAGATGCAAATTTTCTTTGGTAAAATGGTATCTAAAAAAACCTAATATAAAATAACTGGGG
>VXAC01002371.1:660900-695036 GCA_013399225.1 Rhipidura dahli | reverse complement strand
AAAAAAAAAAAAAGAAAAATTCTCCCTCGGTCAAATAAAAATAAAATGGTACTGGACGCCGTGGCTGGATTTGGGGGCTTGGTGCCTAGTTTGACAAACCTGTGCAGCGCTGTGCCAGGCACGGCAGATGTGCCTGGCAGGATTCCACGCGGCATCCCCGGCCGTGCCGTA
The DNA here is from genome assembly GCA_013399225.1 of Rhipidura dahli. Classification (NCBI taxonomy): domain Eukaryota; kingdom Metazoa; phylum Chordata; class Aves; order Passeriformes; family Rhipiduridae; genus Rhipidura; species Rhipidura dahli. The sequence continues at coordinate 694,865 of VXAC01002371.1, read as the reverse complement.
GGATCTTCCAGGTGCGCGGGGGCGGCTCCAGCGCGAAGGCGCGCGATCCCGTTCGCGGCGCCGTGCTCGTGCAATCCTGCTGCCTTACGTCTGGGATTTTTGTTTATTTATTTATTNACTGAAAATTACTTTTCTTTTTTTAAAAAAAAAAAAAAAATTAGAATACATCTCCTTGGAGATTGCATGTCATTAATATTAAGATCAAATTTCTGCACGATATTGGTTTTAAATCTAGAAAAGCTTCTAAATTGTATGTTTTTTTTCTTTTCTGCTCCAAGAAAATAACGCTTTGGTACCCAGAGCATGGATGCTACTGTTTATTTTTCTCTTCTGCTTTTTCTTAAACAATAGAGACTTTTTTTTTTTTTTTGAGCATGTTTGCTACTAATGAGTCTAAAAGGAAAGGAAAATTGAGAAGAATCAAATAAAAGCATGAATAAAACCTGCTTTAAATAGTTGCCAGGCTGCTTTCTTTTTAACAATCTAGCAATTATTTTGGCTTAAATGATGCTTAAACCCTGACCATGCATGCTTTTCATCTTGGCTTAGAATATGTGTGTACGTGTGTGTGTGTGTGTACGTATGTGTGTACTTGTTTTGATTTGATTTTTTTTTCAGTGAGCATTTGCACAACGGGAATTCCTGTGAGTTATATGCATGTTTTGATAAGAAAAATTGCATATAAATGAATGACTGTATCTGATGGACTAAAATGTGCTGATATATAATGCAAAGTAGCTTCACTTTTAAATGAGTTCCTTCTAATCTTTTGGGGGAGGGTAAATCGCTGCATGTTTATGACAATGAAAGTGTTTGTGTATTTTCTCAGAGGTTGATTGTTTATTTGCTTGTTTCTAACACGAAGAGAGAGGTGTTTCCATTTATTTATTTATTTGTTTGTTTTTCAAATAACAAACCTCCAAGGCGTCTGATTTAAACGAGCACGGGTTACAAAGCTTTCCGTGTTACCTGAAAGCGAGAAGAAAAGGTGTGTGTTTGTGTGAGAGCGCCCAGCTCCTCTGGGGAGGTTGGGGATCTTTTCAGCTCCTTATTCTCCCCAAGAAGAGTTAAAATGCCATGGCAGTCTGGCGCCTGCGTGCACCATGGGAATTCTGCTGGCAAAGCCAGAGCTGGCATCAGGTGGGACAGGTGTATCGTGATAGTGGGCAAAGGCAAAGGTGAGGATGAGGGTTGCCAAAAGAGGCTAAAGGGCTTTTAAAGCAAGGAATCAGCAGCTTCCATCTGTACAGAAATGCTTTGTTCTCCCCCATCAGCTAGGAAGGCGGGGGAAAAGCTTTTTATTTTTGGTGCATTTGTTTTCTTTCGAATTAGTCAAAGGATAGTAAAGAGGGGGAGACAGTTCAGTTTTATTCTGGTTTACAGGTTATAACCATTGTGTTGAGAGAGAAGTTATGGTTTTGGGGGCTTTTTCATGGTTGAGAAAAGACTGAACTGGATCTGAGCTGTCTGGCTTCATTTATTGCTGCAGCTGTGGGGCTGAGCATCAAACCTTCTTTCCTCTGGCATACCGGGTGTGTTGTGTAATGCTGTTTGCATTCGTTAGCTGGGCTTCCTCAGAGTTCTGCCATTAAGCCTTTTGGGGTTTTTTATTGTATTCATTTAAATCACTCAAAGTGCCATTCTATACAGCAGCTCTTCTCTTACTACTCCAGGCTAATCAATACCTGATTTTGCTCTTCCCATAGCATCTTACCCCAGAAAAAAAATATTTTGGGTGGTTGTTAGCATGCCAAATGGTTCTGGCCCATTGGTATCTTAGGCCACTCCATAAGTTCAGGCTGAAAACTTTGTGGATTGAGCTTACTATTCACAGCTCTCTTCCTAATAATCCTCCACATCGCCTAGGCATCGTATAATTTGACACAGCTGACAGCATCCACTTAGGAGAAGCTTAGGGCTGAGCCAAAATGGAAATTGAATTGCATCTCAACTCCCTAATATTAATGATCCTTCCAGGTCAGCAGAGGAGTAATTGCCAGGGCAGCCTGAGGAATTGTCCATTAAACCTGCCTAGATGGTAGCTCACCTGTGGAGAGATGCATCTAGATGGCGTGTACAAAATGAATTCCATTTGCTTAATATAAGGTCTGCTGGACTTACGAATATCTCAAAAGCCAACATGTGGTCTCAAGTTTAATACCAAGTAATTTTTCTGGTATTTTAGGATTGCTTATGACTAAGGCTTAGCCAGATTGCCTTAGAAGTGCCTGAAAAAGCATATTCGCAGAAAAATATGAGGGGCAAGGCTGTATTTCTGTAAAGGTGTAGTTTGATCTAAAACATTGTGGCATGAAGCAGGGGGAAGAAAAGTTCATGTTGTGCATGTTCTTTAGTCCTTGAGGTAGCTGCTCATTTGGAATAACCCATTAATCAGTCAAAGTTTGTATACACAACCTGATTAGGTGGGCAAGCTGGACCTCTAAATCCCAAATCAATATTCAACAGGAAATCAGGGGAGACAAATAGCCAAAGGACAATGTTTAGAAACTCAGCTGTGCTTTATGTCTCAGAGTAATGCTGATTTAGCAAGAAATCCCAGTCACAGAGCAAGAGGGTTTATTTTTTGACCTTGTGCATTTGAGATGACACAGAAAGTTAGGAGTTGTCAGCATGGCTTTGCTGCCAGGGGGAAATGCAGAGGGGCTTCAGCCATGCTCTGTTGCCATTACAGAAGGTACCCATGTGGAGCAGCCAAGAGCAGAGGTGCACAGAGCAGACCAGAATACAGATGCCTCAGGTTGAAAGCACATTCTTCTGAACTTGCTTCTGTGCCAGGTTGACGATTTAAGTGAAGTGCCATGGTCTGGCAGCACAAATAAGGGAACAATCTAACCTGCTGCAATCCAAGTGGGATATATCCTCTAGGAAATCTTGGACTACTGCCTTTATATCTGCCCTCTCTCTCATCACAGCTACTGAAAATCATGGGGGGTTTTTCTTCCAACAGCCATGTCAACTGTAGCAGCTCCATATAGTAAAAGGATTTCTCACTCTGCTGTCACCCTTCTGCCACAGGGCACCCATTGCCACTACTCAGGAGTTGTTTCCTCTCCTCAGAGCTCCTTATGTCTTCACACTGTTAGGGATGGTGTCACAGCTTGGCTGGGTTTTGTGTACATAGACACGAGAAAGCCTTTCTGAGCCTTGTAGTACACAAAGTTGAAGCACCAAATTCCGTCTTAGCCAAGAAGAAGCTTGACAGACAGAACTTGTTGGTGAACAGTAAATGATTTTTCAGACTTCTTAGTTGACATGTTCAGTAGCCTGAAATATTTTATAATTATTTTTAGTTGTGTGTATTGCTACAATGTTTAGTTATTCTATTTGTTTCATGCTACTATGAATTAGCTATTTTTCAGCAGCTAATTGGTCAGCTTTTCTGATACAAAAATTAATTTTGCACTTGTTTTGCACATTCAGCTTGTAGTAATTTTGAAATTTTGGATTTATTGCTCTCTCTTTGCTTTTTTAGGTTTCTGACATGGCTTTTCAATCCATAGAGTGTTTTGCCCTCCTCTTGCAAGTTGCTCTGACCAGCAGATCCAGGAAAAGTCTGATAAAATCATGACAAGTTCCTTTTGTGGGGTAGCTTGAATGATTACAGTCTTCTGTTATGGTTTTCCACACTGGCTTTCTCTTTTTGTCTGTATCTGAGGCGTACTTCATTTTTTGCCAGTGGGATGCATAATTAGATGTAATCACATGCAGTTAATAAGGGCTAATCCCTTTTTATCAGATCATATCTCTCAATCCCTTTTGGGTGAAACTTCAGGTAATTTCTCCAATCTAAGTACCAGATCGAGATGAGACAGAGCTGGGGCCAAGGGCAAAATTTGGAATCAACAGCTTTATGAAACACTGTGGGGTACATCAGGAGGCAGCCAACAAAACCCTTGCAGTTTCTCTGAAAAAATAATTGTTGGGACCATTTCTGTGCATTTGGCTGCATTACTAGAGAATGGTAATTCTAGAGAATGCCTTTCTCTACTAAAGGAGGGGAAAAATGTGTGCAACCTCTAAAAAAAAGTGGAAGGATAAGGATTAGAAATTGTGTTCTGTATCTGCAGGAAATCTGAGCATTGTGGACACACCAGTCAGTCTTGTGCAGCAGTTTGGCTGGGTTTCCAAAAAAAGGTGGATTGAGGAGAAGTTCTGCCATCCTTGAGGTCAATGGAAGTGCTGTCAGTGACTTTAGTGTCACTGACATTGTACCTCTGACACAAGCCTGAATAGCACAGAGTGTAAAATCTGTGTAAGGACATATGAATTGATTCCTCAACCCAGCTATCCTGCAAGATTGTTGCTCAAAGTACATCAGAAGTTAAATGAGAAATGAGCAAGATGGCATTTTCACCAGAATGATTCATTTTAAGTTCCATCCCACGAGCTAAATGATTCCTTGCCAGTGAAGACCTGGGAAGCTTTCAGGTGGTGAGGCATTTCTCACGCTGTGAGTCTGTAATGTCCAGGACCTTGGAACACCTTCTGGTTTGAGCCTGGCCATATGTTTTTGGCACAAATCCAGAAACAAATATAGTAATTTGTGGACTTTAGCACAGAGTAAATTGCATTTCTTGGCTCCAGTAATGTTAGTGCCTTGTTTGCTGGTTTCTCTAAATTGTGGTATGGCTGCAAACCAGTACTAAATTACATGAAGTAAAGACTTAAATTATTTTCCTTAAGTTTCCACAAGTCTTGTATATTCTCTTTCTTGTAGCTCTTCTGATTTCTCTTATTCCATTTCCTATCTATTTCAAAATTCCCTTGCTAGATCTCACTCACTGTGAATACTACACCACTGTCTATGCTGTTGTCATATTTTCCATACTGGAGGCTAAGGAAAATGCCTTGCTTTTCTATGGTGGTTTTTAGTGCTGCTCCATCTTAGTCATTCAAGAGTTTTGTTGGAATTTCAAAATTTTTATGGGGTTATTTGAACTGTTAAGCAAATGCATTAGGTTAACAAAGTTGTTGAGCAAGTTTATTGAGAAAAGGGGTGATTTGAGTGTCTGGGGCTGTGTGTTACCACTATGACTGCTGCCAATTTTTACAGCTCCCTCAGAGCAGAATATACACCTGTACAACTGAAGAGGTGGAGAATGGCTTTTGTTTTTGACCTGTTTTATCATGCATGACCAAAAGATCTTTAAGAAAGATGTTGCACAGAGACTACACATACGCAAATATATATCATTTGTGTAGGGTATATTGTACAGTAGAAGCAGAAAATAAAGCTCAGATGGTTTTTGGGAGTAAAGCATATTTCTGAGTTCCTAATTGATGTTGGAATTGCTTAATAACAGGGATATGACAGTGAATGAAAAGTCACACTTTTGCTTTACAGATGACACAGGTATATTCAGTGCTGATATGAAGTGTCAGTAATGCACCAAAGCTGGGGAAGCTGAGGAATGAATGCATGGACAAAGTGCAAACCTCCTCCACATTTCAGAACACTGAGGTGGCAGCAAGGAAGGGGTGGGAGACAGCCCAGCCAAAATCAGAGCAGGCCAGTAAAAATATCCCTTCCGGCGAGCTGCACTGCCAAATGCAAATCTGTTCTGTGAGGTTGATGTCAACGTCAAGCACCGTATCCTGGGGAAGCTCACTTCCCCTGGCCCATGCCAGCTTCACGGAGGTTTGCAAAGCCAAGTTGAGTAGTGCAGCCTGTGATTTCCTAGAGGATGTCCATCTGCCCCAAACAGCCTGAGCAGCCCCGGGCCCTCGCTGACAACTGCGTCGGCGGAACTGCCGCGTCCCGCGTGAGCAGCACTGCCCAACCCAGCACACACTGCAGCAGTGCCAGGAACAGCTCTCCTCACCTCCTGGGCATACAGGGCACAGGGCTAGGGCTCTTATTTGTCTCTAATTTTAACCCTGAGAAACACGGTTTGGATATTTTAAATGAATTTAAACTCAGTCTGGAATGGCGGGAGATCTCCACAGGAGTCCCCCGGCATTTTCAGGGCTTGTTGAATTATGCTTGCCTTGTTTGGTTTTGGTCAGGAAGAGACTTTACAGGACAGCATTTCTCTTACTCTATCTATTTGTAGCCATTCTAACTAACTTAACAGACAGTAGGATGTTTCTGCGAACTCTTGCAGGGGCCAGGGTGCATGAAACAGCTTAGAGAGAATCAGCATAATTTGTTTTTTTATGCCAGTATTGTAAGTGTTATGTTTTCAGATGCACCATTTTTACCAAGAGGCATGGACAAAGCAAGACCCCAGTTTTTTCCATAAGCTACATCAACAATTGTCATCTTTACCAGCCCTGAATCTTCCCTTTGCAGCTTTACCTGTGCAGCAAATTTCTATTGCTACATATTTCCCCTTTCTAGTGGGGATATCTAGGGAATAATGTGAGTAAAGTGGTAGGAGAGACATCTGAAAAGACTGCAAAGGTGACCTTTGCAAAATACTCCTTCAGGGTTACTGGGGAGGATGTGTGACATTCAAGTCTCACTGTTTTTGTGCACCAGACAGTTACAAAGGAAATAATAGCAACTTTTAAGCTCATAGGAATGTATCTGTCACTTTGTCTAATCTTTGCTTTCTGGCAGCCTAAAATAGGTGACTGAGATGGTAACCCAGTCCTGAAAAAGTCTGAGACAATTTTCTTGTGTCCCAACTGTCTGTCTTATCAGTTCCCCATTGCTATTTAGGTGACTTATCTGAACCAGGAGTGAGCAGCAGCTTTTATGACAGTGAGAGCATTCTTCTAGTGTGCAGCCACTGCAGGATGAGGAGCTCTGGCAGCTGATCTGTGACCCTTGCTCCTGCCTTGCATTGTGCTGAGACTGACTGGACTGCTCTAGTAGACTTTGTCTTACTCTTTTTATAGCCAGGCATCCAGATGGCTTCAAGGATTAAAGTCAGCCTTTCATCTTCAGGTATTGTTGTACTTGGAAATAGGAACACTGAATGTAACCGGAGTAAATAATCTAAAAATATAGTGGGGAAGTGACTAATTCCTTTTGGAAGCCTACCTCATTTCAGTTCCAGGAGGTGGTTCTGATATTTGTGATTAATTAGACAGAACCATCTTGAGATCACTAAATAATAAGAGGACCCTGGAAAAGAAAATGTTATTCCCCTTGAATGACCTATAAGCAGCTTCAGTAGTTTCTCAGATTATCAGTGCATGGTATATGCATGGACTACTGCTGAGCCAAGGAGACCAAAATGGAAAGATGTTGCCTTAGTCATGTTGATAACCAGAGTAGGAGCAGATGAAGCTGTGAAAAATGTTACTTAAACAATGTTCTCACAATGGTGTTATTCAGAGTCTTACTAGAATCTGCATCTCTCTTAGCTGAGGGCATGGCTCTGTGGATCCTCTTCTTTCTGGCCCTACTTCCTTGCCCAATCAGTCTGCAAGTGTGGGATTATCTCTATTTCTGCCTTGCCTGTAGAAAATCCTGATCCTTCATGTATTTCTGAGAAGTTCGTGTTCCTTATACATTTATGGATATGCCAGATAATTTCTTGATTTTAACTGAATTTGGGGTTCGAAGCAAGAATTGGACAAAACAGTTATCAATCCCATTATTCTGCAATTTCGGAGAAAATCTGTGTCATTGTTAAACTAACACCCATTTAATTCATGGTGAGCTTTGCAAACTCTCTTTTTTTTTCATGTGGTCTTACATTAAAACATTACTGCCATTATTTTCAGATATTAAAAGTAATTGTCCTTTCCATTAATATTCTCTTCTGGGCTTTTCCTCCAGTATCAGAATTCCAGAACAGGGCATCTCCCTAACAGAGGGAGGGGAATGACAAATAAATTGTGTTTTGAGTTGAAATTATCCTGAATGTTAAAGCTGTCTGTCTAATGATGAAGTATCTTAGAAAAAGTTTAATTATGCCTGCATTTTCCAGGTGCCATTTGAGTTACTCTCGATTCAATGTTTTGCGGGTAGTGTATGGACTGAAATTAGCCAGAGAGTCATTGAGCTGCTTCTTTTGGGTCAGCTGGACTTCTTCCTCCAGTGACTGTTAATTTTGAGATGACATTTCTTCCCCCTGTTGAATGGTTTTGATCATTTGCTAATGCTGAGATGTCATTTCTTCCCCCCCGGGAATGGTTTTGCATGGCTGTATGCTTAATTGTGAAAATGCTAATAACTGGGAGGGGGAACGACATTCCTGGAAGAAAGGAAAGGAAGGAATATCCTTTGAGCCCTGCAAAATAATTGGGAGTGGGAGTTAAGGAAACTACCATATGTTCTGTATATGCTGGGTTTTGTCTCTGCCCTCAGAGGGTGATCCTGTAAGTTAGACATGGGTGCCAAATATGGTGCTTGGATTAGTGAGCTCAGCAGTCAAAAGAAGCTCGGAGTATTCCCTTCTTCTTTGTAAATTCATGTTGACCTATTGAAAATGTTAGTAGCTGCATAATTTAGTGGATCTGATTCCCATGTAAGGTGTTCTGGCTCTGGAATACTGGAAAGGATGCTCTGTTCAGCATCTCGGTTTCCAGACAACAAAGAGGAATTTCACAGGGGTGGCACCTCCAAGGCAGAGGGGCAACAATGCTCACCCTTGTGCTGGTGGCCTGATTGCGGGCTGTCAGCGTGGGGTGTGCGCCCAACCCATGATCTCCCCCTCTGAGGAAATCAGCCAGGTCTGGATGCTGAATGGAGCAAAACCTTGGCTCCAGTCCAAGGATCTCTAATTTTATTAGATTGTCTATATGAGGCTGGTGGCTGACTGAGGACCAGACACATTCTAAGTCTTTATCAGTGAAATTTTGTTTATCTCGCACTGCCGAGGTCAAATCAGGGGAAACAGTGGTGCTCTCCTTACCATCAATTTCATGCCAATTAAAATCTCAAAGAGTCTTGTAACTGTCTCGCCTGCCCTTGGTAGCACAGTCTCTTCTTCATTTTTATTTTTTATCATTTACAGTGGAAGACTGAATGTTATACTCTTATTTCAGAACCAGCACGCCCTCCCTGAAATTTCTGGGAGCAATGTTTGCTTCTTATAACTGTTCTTTTTGGCTGAAAATTCAGCTGAGCACCATGGCATCTGCCCTTGCTCCACACCTGATCCTCTGGCATTGTGCTTTGTGCCAGGAGCTCACATGCAGCAGTTCCACTTGGAGCCCTATCAGTATAAAGAGGAAGGGGTTTCAGTGCTTTCAGCATAATTTTAAAACAAAGCATCCCGTATTCTGTAACCATCTGCCTGCCCCCAGGATGCCACAAGCCTGTCGGCTTTGATTCCTGACTTTGCACACCATGCCCATGCAGAAGGCACCTTTTCCAAGGCCACCCACCAGCTTTCGTGCTCAGAAAACTGGTGAGGGGTTATCCAGAACAACAAAGTGAAAAGTCTCTGAAAGGATATGTGCCTCAGAAGGTACTTTGAATCTTGCATGCAGCTGTGGGCTACAGCTGTGGAAGTCACAGAGAGTTATAAATTAGCCTTGTGGGGAGAGCTAATTGACAGCTTCTCCTTCAAAACAAGACCCTTTTGTGCAGTATGTGTGTGCATGTTTCCATGCTTGGGTGGAGTTGTAAAAATATTTGATACATGATCTCCCATTTTTCCTGCAGTGATTCAGCTGTGGAGGACAGCTGATGCGTTTGAGAATGATCACAGATAGCTTTCAGCCCTGGTACAAAGAGAAAAGATTGTACTGGAGTAAGCTGATTTCAGTCAGAGAATCTTCTTTGGGCAGATGTGCTACTCTCAGCTTCTCAAGTGAAAGCATCCTCAAGAGCACCTGAGCATAGTAAACACTGATTAGTGGATTGGAGGTGATGGAAGAGAGAATTAATTAAACTGTAGTACATTATAATGTTTATTATATGAGCTGGTGATTGGGAAACCAGTCTTGGAAAAACTCCTGTAGCCCCTTTGACAAAAAACTACCTAAGAAGACTAGGGAATCTTAATTTTCCAGAAGGAGAAATCTCTTCAGACACATTGCAGTTTATCCTTGTGGTATTCTGGGACATGAGAAGGACATCAAAATACCTTTGCCATAGAGCGAGGGTAACACATGGATGCACAGCAAGAGGATTAAGGCTGCAGCAGGCAACAGGGAAGTTTTATTTTCTTAGTGTTTTACATTTAGGAAAAATTCAATTCTGGCAAGACCGGAATTGAGAGTAGATGCAGGCAGGCATTGACTCCGTCGATTACAGCACACACTGCTTGATGTTTACTGTCCATCTTTGTATCACTATGAGGTTTGCCAAAATGAAGTATTAAACAGAGAAGCAGTTTGTGGCAATCTGCAAAGTCCCACAGTAGTGTGTTTATCCCCTGGAAAGGCTGTAATGATGCTGAAGAAGGCTGTTAAATACAGTTTGTGTTTTCCCAAAGCCGTAACCAGAGAGAGCATAAGCAGGTGTGAGTTGGGCTGGTCTGGGGAGGAATGAAAGCAGCCTGGAGAACTGGTAAGTAGCTGAATCTGCAGTTGGTTGGTACCAAAGTTCACCAGAGAACACAAAGGCAAGGCAGGGTGGGATTGTTTCAGCTGATGCTTGTGATACATCTGCCATTTATCTGTCAGGTGCTGTTGTGCTGCTGGAAGCAATCCAGTGGCAACGATGCCTGATGGGATATTTCACAAAATGAGTTTCCTGCCTGTGAACAAATGGGCAGCAGAAGAGGAGAGTTTGCTATCACAGCTGAGCATGGGAAAGTGTGAGGAATATCAAGCTCAAAATAAAGCAACTGTGATCCAAATCTTCCAACAACAAGAGATCCTTTCAACAAGAGAAGCAAAAAGATGGTGCTCATTCCTAGTGGTTTCTTTTATCTGAAGATGTACTTCAGCCAACCTTTGGAAGGTGCATTAGAAACCCTTTTCTGTGAGAGGCATCAGCTAACATAAGGCATTGGGGGAGAGTTTGGGGATTTTAAAATGAAATGAGGTTTTGGTGAAGTTTAATTAAATAGATACCCCTTCCACTTTGCTTACCCAATGTAGCCATTAGGAGAGAGATGTTTATATTGAACGTGAAAGTTGTGTGGTAGAACCTGAAATGTGCAACTAAACTGTTGGAGAGCTTAATTTCATAAAGCCTGTTTTCCATGTCCAAAGTAACATTGCAGAGAAAATGATGCCTGGTAGGCTGGGATATGTATGGCTTAGCAAGGTCTTCAAACCTTTTCGATATGAGACTTTGTGGAAAGAGAAAAAAATGGGCTGAAGAGCTTATCACTGTGGGCATTAGGTTTTCTGGATGTGAAGGAGGGCAGCAGGTTGGAATGGTTGCAAAATCTCTCTGATATTCTGTGATTAAAGAGCACTTTTCAAGTGTTGCCTGAATAGGAAAGGAGAAAACTGGGTGAGAATGAGGATGGGGCCAGTTTTTCTGCCGGCCGTCACCTGCAAACAGATTTGTGGTTGGAAGAGTGTCTGGGAACTGCACCTCTGTGAGAGTCCCTGGGGGAGGTCACATTTTGAGATCTTGTGTTGGTAAGATAGGCAGCACATCACAAAAAAAGCACCTGTCAGGAAGAGGAGCAGTCTTTGCACATGTTCTAACATCTGCCTCCATGCTAAACCAGCAGCTAAACCATCCCAAGTTTAAGTGGGAGGGAGCTACTGGTGGAGGGCTCTGCATCGTGAGTGTGGTGCCACACACCAAAATCCTGTGCTGAGGAGGAAAAACCTCATTCCACCTCCACCTTTGGGAACTTGGAGGTGAAGATTTGCTGATTGCTAAATCAATGCTTGCATTTTTTATTGTCTGTTTGCTTTTGGGGAGAGAGAGTCCTATTGGGTACACATACTGAACATCAAACAAATTTAGCCTTGCTCTTTCTAAACCAGAAAGAAATTTCTTTATCGAATCTCCCCATATGTAGAAAGAGTCTCCACCCATCACTGGCATGGAAGAAATGTCAGAGCCTTTTCCAGCAAAATTTCGATTCAGTTAAGAGACATTTCTGACTGAAGGCAGGAAAGCCTGGAAGAAGTCAGGAAGACACAAATTTTACAGAAAACTCACAGTTGTTCATTCACCCACACAGGAACTTACACAGAGTTACCTAAGAGAACATAAGACTGAGAAAGAATTTCTGGGTCATTAAGTCTCGTCTGTTCCCAAAGTTCTCCAGCATTACAGTTTTAGATGCACCTTTCTAGCAGTGAGAATGTATTAGATGGCTTCAGGCAGGAAAAAATGCCCAGCACTGCAGATTTGGACCCTTAAATTAGTTGTTCAGAAATGCTGAACAGTGAACATATTTTTCTGTTTTATTTTGCTGTCATTTCACTGGGCATTGTTTTAATGCAGAAAGACCCAAACAAATCACAAATCCAAAACATAGGCATAAACATATTTGTATTACTGTAATGAGAACCTGCATTACTAGTTCCTGACAGAGCCTAAAGTAGATTATTGTTTACTGGACGTTCTTCAGGTGCTTCTTTCTTGACACCAGAAGTTTTCAGGTCACCAATCCTTCCTCAAAGTTGGTGGTTTTTAAAAGTCATCACCATTTCATGTTTATTATAATGAGAGTAAAACATTTTAGGGGGTTCATGATGCATTCTGATTCTACATATCTGTGTTTCAAAATGTTTCCAAAGCTTGTTTGACCCTGGCAATGTCTCATGGCCTCTGGGCTGGCCTTTCACAGTCATCCTAAGAAAGGCATCCATTAGCTGAGAAATATTTCTGTGCATGAACAAAAGTAGCCTGTTAGCAGCAGTGCGTTTATTTAAGAAGATGCCTCAGTAACAGTGGAACAACTGGCTAAATAATCCTGATCCAGGGGCTTCTCTCATAATGATCTGAACTTCTGCAGAACCATCTGTTAAGGACAGAGAGGCTGGTAGATACGTTGGTCTTCATCCCAGTAAAATTCCCTCCGACAGCAGTGGGGGTAATGCCCAGTAAGACCTAAACACTCTGGAATTACACCAGAGGAATTCACCCCTGCTTATGAAAACTTCTGCTTAAATCCAGCTGACATTATGGGAGGAGAGCAGGAGTGGGAGATGAATTTAAAGAGCAATTAGTGAAAGAATTTACTTGTAGAGTAATCCTGTCTTTCGCTGTTTGATTTTGGAATTATTTTAATTATCTTTCATTTAAGAAGGTTGAACCTTTAATGAAAACAAAAAATTAGGTGCTGCCATTGGAGCGAAATCACACTCGTGACAAAGTGCAGACTTGGATACAGAAGCTGGTGCACAATGCTGAAGCCACTTTTGTCTTTCAAGGAGTTAATTAGAGTGGCTCATGCATTTGTGAGCATCTGTGCATTTTATTCCTTCATCTCCTTTCTTTCTTAAATATCCTTGAGATTTAGCATCTCTCATGTGATGAGCAACAATAGTGGTGTAGGTCTGATAGAGGAATTCCTGTTGGCTTGAAAGCAAAAAACTCTTCAATGCCCAGCGTAGCTTAGCTCCCAGCAGGGATGGCTGCAGATGTTGGTACTTCTGAACCATCACTGGACTTCTGTGGGAGAGGTAAAGGAGTCAAAAAACCACAACAAAAAGAAAGTTCCTGTTTTACCTAAATGTCTGTGTACTTTGGCTCTCCACAGCATAAATTATGGCATGAAATATCGATTTGTTGCAAGGCATGGTTCCATAGCTTATTTGCTTAACTTCTGCAGTATTCTAATGAAAATCCAATTTGATTTTGACAGGTTAGGGCTGTAGTTTTAAAGGCAAAGTGGCAGATTTGTAGATAGTGATTCCTTGAAGAGTGATTATAGAGACAGTTGCTTATGTAATTACTGCATTATATGTATGTTACCAGTGTTACACGACATTAATCCGTTCTTATTATCCACACTAGCTAAAAACTCTGGGAAAGGGAAAAGTAGAGCAACCACCATGAGAAATAGTCCTCAAAGGAGGTCCTGATTGCTTAAGAAAATGCAGTACCGTGTCTGATAAGGCTGTATTCGTGTATTTCAGAGATTCTGTCGTTCCACTTTGCAGATAATTTTCTTATCTAGAGCAATTAGGGCTGTTTGTTGCTTGCATGGCTCTATGTTTTAATGCTGAGCAGCTGCTGCTGTCACTAAAGTAGGGTTTTTCTCTTGGGTATTCCCAGCACCAGCCCCAGCTCTCAGCTGTGTGCTGAAGCATTGCAGCTCTTGCTTCTCCAAGCTAAAGCAGCTCTCTCACCACATCAGGCAGAGCAGGACAGGCTAAAATAAAGGCTCTTGGATCTCACGGGTGACTGCCTACGGAAAAACAAGTAGGGAGACATAGCTTAGTTTTGTTCTGCAAAGCACAAGGATGCATAAGTGGGAGGGGAGTTGATCTAAGTGCTTGGACTTGGGACGGAAGTAATGAGTTCCCTGAATCTCTAGAGCTTCTACATGTGTATGGTTCTCTGCAAGTAAAAGTGGGAAGGTTAAAACCATTGCATGCAGGGCATGGCATCTCCAGAACTAGATCCTTCTTGATGTGGGGAAGGCAGTGCAGATTTTGAGGGTCTGAAGCTGAATGCAACCATTCATCAGTCTTAGAATTGGCATTTTAATGTGGTTTTGAGTCACACAGTAGCGACCTACGTGAAAGCAGCTGTGAAATGGTAGTTGTATCTCTCTAAGCATTATGAACTGTGGGGATTAAACAGAATCTCCCCCAAACACATACATGCTTATTCTGCCCATTTTCTAGTTCACTGTGTACACGAGAAGAATTAAATATTTAGCTGTTTCCTCATTTGCAGGTAAGATTATGCTTTCTTTTAAAGTATTCTCTTTTAATTAGTGGTTCAGGTGCTGGGAAAAAAAAGGGCATCTGTGGGTTCAAAGTTTTATCTGCAAGGCTAAGCCTTTCCTGTGTAGGCAAACCCTGTCACTCAGGCAAGCTATTGTTTGAACCACGAAAGTTTCAACCACTGCTAATTAGCTTTATTTTTTTTTTCCCCACAATAATTTCTTTGGTGTTTGCTCTGTGCTTAGGCAGGTAAAGCAAACATTAAATCTCAATTAAGATTGCTATACTCATCAAGCAGAAATTCTCTGTTGCATTCAGTTCCGCTGCTTTTGGGAAAGCAAAGCTTGTTTTGAGTGAGATGGATTCATTCTATACCTCTAGACAGTGGACAACAGGCTTTTCTCTAGTCCCTTGAACATGGTGAAATATCCTGCAACATATTTATTGTGAATAAAATATTGTAGTGAGTTGATTGCAGGCCTGCTTGGGTTATGTGTTGTGTAATGTGAAGGCGTGTCCTTAACATAGGGAGCATGTTTTCTGGGAAGTACAGCCTGAGGAGGGGTGGAGAGCCAGACCCAGCCTCCTGCAGTGTGGATGCAGTAACAGCTGGTACCTCGGTGTGTTCGCACAAACCCCGCTGAGAGTGAAAAACCTGAGTGCTGGGAGAGGATTCACATATCACGGTGGAATTCATTCCCTTAAAAACCAAAATATGGCACAGTAGTGGAAAGGGAAGGTTGTGTTACAGAGGAGGATGAACCCCTCAACATCCATAATAGAAGAACTAGGAATTGTAGAGATACCTCTCTTGCTAGCAAAGGTTGGCAGTGCTGCCAGTGCCCTCTCCTCCCAGCTGGTGTCAAAGTGTCGGCTCTTGTTCTCCATCTGCAAGTGGATCATCCAACTGGACTAAGATGTGTGGGAGTAGTGGGTTATTTCTTGGTGCTTCACTTGAAACTCACTCAGTGAGTGTAGTTTTGTCAGGGGCCAGCCTGACAGTAGCAGTGGGGTGGGACAGTGGCTCTGTGTGTCTCTGTCTCTCTCCAGTGCTGGTGAAAAACACTGTGCCGTGCGTCCCTGGAGAATTTGTGCCTCTCTGAGTGTGCTGAGGAAGTGTTTGTCACTGCCTTAATTTGCCAGGAAAGAGGGCTGCCTTGCCATTTACATTACCGAGAAGAGCCCTGGCTCATTTATATGCAGGCAGCCAAGCCCAGGGAGTTTTCAGCATCCTGTGAATCACACTGGGGAATGCCTGGCCCAAAACAGCATCTCTACATTTCATGCTGAAGCTTGACCAGAAGTATGTGATGTGTGTCAGACAAAGAGTAATTAAATTTGTTTTCAAATAAAAGATAGATAGACAGAAAGACACAGGCTTGTTCACCTGGGTCCTCTGAATGTTTTTGGAGCACAGCTTTTGCTGTGGAACCTTGAAGAAGTAAAAGATTATATAATTTTGTCTGTTCAGTGAGCTGAATTATTCATTTGAAATGAAAATATTTTATAATCATGTTTCAGAAAATAAGTGTGATTTCTAGGCAACTATGCCTAATAAGAACCCTGTGGTATGAAATCTTGTCTATGACTGCTAAATAGTTCTCCATCTTAAAGCTGTGCTGGGCTATGTGTATTTTTAGGCATCCTATCAATAAATACTTTATAAAGTGCTGCAGACAGTCAAGGGAGGAAATGTTCTGTTGCAGAGGAATCCAATTTCAGGTTCCCCATAAAATGATGTGGTTTATAGGGTTTGATATCAGATACAAAAACAAGGATGTTATATAAAATGTATCAGATGTTATCACTGAAGAAACCCCGCAGTGTTGTGAATAATTTGTGATCCTTCAAAGAAAACTAGAAGGGCTCTAAGCAGGCCGTGTAGTGATGAATATCACAATATCATGTGTTCCTATATTGATGAAAAAAGCTATTCCTTACTTTTATTAACAATGAGGTCAGATTGGTAGTAAAAGAAGACAAACGATCTTTATTGATACTTACACTACAAGTTTAATGGAGAATAAATATTGCAAATGCTCACTATGACTGCTTATGCTGTGGAGAAAAGCCTGCCATCTCCTAGTCGGTATCTGAGGATTATAATCCCCTCTTGGAGGCTTTGCTCCAGCATTTCCAGAACTCCTGCTTTGCAGCATTGTGCAGTGGTAGCTCTTGCTGTATGTGCATTTTCCACGTACATGAGAACAGCCTAACGCTCAGTCTGCTCCTGTTAAGTTGGTGCAGGGGAGAACAGCCTTCCTTAAGTACAAATTGGCACATACAGCTGAGATTTAGCTATTAGCACCACGTTAAAATGGCACATTTAGCTTTTGGAGCAGGAGGGGTGTAAACACCCCGTCTGCCGGCATTTGCCGCGCTCTGTTGAGCTGGGAAAGCAGCGGCTCATGGAGGAGAGACGGAGGTAGGGGCAGTGGAGTGCTGGTGTTGTGCTTCCTGCCCACTGGCAAGGGGCAGCCCCTGTCCTCCTCCAGGAAGCAAAATGTTCACTCTTCCCTGATTACCCACCTGGAGACCACCAGGCACTCCATTCTTCATAGGAGGTTGGTGCCTGTCTCTTCCTTGAGGTGCTTCCCATGTAAAGCCACTCTGATGTTGCTCAATCAAAATTGAGCTACGGGTGCAGAAGATTTTAGGAGGAAGAAACCATTTGCTTTTTTGTTCTGGTGTTTTAACTGGGAGATGTTGCACAAAGCTACAAGTGCAGAGCTATGCACACCAAGGTGGTAATCTCTCCTGAAGGAAATCCATAACCAGAAAAGGATTTAAGACTGCAGGGAAGGCTTTCGCTTCCTTTGCTTTTCCAGTACTAAACCCCACATGAATTAGGAAAATAGCAGCCATCTAATGGAAAACATCTATTTTCCATTGCCATCACAGAAAACGGAGATTGCCTGAGTTCTGCTTTGGTTTAAAATGCTAGGATTGGGGCGCATTTGGAGATTTTGTGTGTTTGCAAGCAAATGGTAGAATAGGAGAGGGTATGACAGCAGGTTTTTGCTTGGGTATACAGCCCTACAGCTCCCTGGCATGATGGCTAATAAAGAAAATGGGAGCCAAGTTTCAAGACTGCAAAAGGAGAAAGAATTATTTGTTGTCAGGGTGTTCCCCATACTACGGGGTGGGAGTTACAGATGAGTTTTCTGACATGTTTTCCCCAGTTAGTAAAGCCTCTGGGACTGTAGTTGTCCATGTTTCTGTCACCCATGGAACAGAACTGTACTTTTAAATGTTAACCTCATCCTCTCCTCCTATATTTTTAATGTGGAGAATCAAGTAGGGAAGCTAAAGAGCAGCTCTATTGCACATCTGCTGATTATTAAAATCAGTTACCAGTTGTTTTATTGTCTGGAGTTCTGAAAAAGAAGGGAAAAAAATAAAAAGCTAGGGGTTAACAGGACAACCTGTATTCTCTGAAAAAAAAAGCAGGTACTTCCAGACTGAGCATTAGCATGTGTCAAGTGTGTTTTAGAAAGTGCCTTTGCTCTATTACCTGTAAAAACACTATAGGGAGTGACTAGCCTATGCCACACATTGATGGATGAGGTCAAGAAGTGTGACTTCCTCGTGTTGAAAAGCACTTGTGAATTTTATTTTCAGAAAAAAACCCTAAAGGCTAAAGGATTGCTCAAAAAAACACTCAGACACATAGGGTTTTTCCCTAGGATTTTCAGGCTCCCAAATATCTGAGTGTATTTTGCTTTAGCAGGTATTCCAGACCTACTTTAATTCAGCCGTTGCTACGGGAGGCTGTAAAGAACAAAGGAGGGAGCTGCAACGTTTTCAGTGTGCTGAAGCAAAATATTGAGACATGCTGAAATATGTGTATGCGAAGTTGATAGGCTGCAGATTCTGGGAAGGAAATCGTAAGGAGCTGCCTCCCTGTGTATCTGATGGAGTTTAGTGAGAAGCTGTCATTTTGGTAAGCCGAACACGGCCAGCTCCTCTGTGGCCTTGTTTTATGTAGGGCACTCAGTTTGTACCATGATGGATCTTTCATTACCAAGACTTCATTGTGAATTAAGCATCATGCCCTCCTAGGAACCATCCTGTTCTGGCTGCTGAAGCAGTTTTAAAGTATAAGATCAATTAATATAATTAATTGGGGTTTAAAGTACAGTAAGTTGAAGAAAGTGCTTGTAGCTGGCTGAGTATATGACTTGAGCACCCCAAAGTGTCTTGGCTGAAGAGGTAGTTTGTCCATTGTCTGTTGAGTTTTATGTTCATAGATTGCTGTGCTAAACTGAACTAGCTTCAAACCTAAATCCTCCCAAAGTATGGGATGGTTTGGCTCTGAGGTTTTGATTTCAGGCCCGAAGCTGCCCATTAATATCACAAGTGTTGCACAATTCAATTCATTTTTGATGAATGTATCCAGGAAAATTTAGTTTAGCTGAGCAGTGAAGTATTATTAAATGGACTAAATACATGCAAGGGTGATTCAGATATTTCTGCTTTATCTGCTGCTTGGGCTTTTGAGAATACTTGAACATTGCATTTTCACACCTCTCGTTTATGCTGAATCATTAAAAAATTTTGCCTCAGTCTAAGTTCTTCTTCCTTTGCTTCCAAATATTAATCTCATCTTAAACAACCACTATTCAAAGCAGACACCATTTGAATAACATATTATGCACAATAATTCAGGAAATGTAATTGATTACTCTTAGAATATATTTATATAACTTTGCCTTCACAGAAAGGAGCAGTTGAAATATCTAACTGAATGCAGAGATATAAAGGGTTTTTTCTGAGCATGATTAAGTATTAGTAACAAAACTATTCTTCCATTCCTAGTTGTTGGAAGTCCATCACTGTAAGTAATTTACAAATCTTATTCGGATGCAATGAGCACCAGGCAGTTTATATTCTGGTTAAGAACAGCATGCAGGAGCTGAGCAGTAGGTTTGAGAGCTAAGCTGCCACTGATGCACGCTCCCACAAATAATTGCTATAGCAACATTGTCATAATGTCTGAGATCTGCCTCCCTTGGGTTTGCACATGAGGTTTTCTTTATGTTGAAACAAAATGCCATCTCAAGTTGAAAATATGCTGTAATGGTGAGGCTATTGATGGCTTTTGCCTTTTTAATTTTTTTTTCTTCAAGTAATTAAATTTCAAATGTTGAGAAGCATAATGGAACATTAGGGGAAATCGTTTGCTGTCATAGTGTCCATTCATCATGAAATTCAGCATTATGTGGCTCCTTCCATACAATTAATCTCTGCAAATTGGTGTGATCAGGTGAAGAAATTCTCTGTGGGCGGTCTCACTTAATTTGTGGAGTTCTTTTCTTTTCTTCACCTGAGTGCTTAGATGCTACACTTATTTTCTGTAAAAATCAATCAAAATAAGGTTCCAGAGTAGGTATTTCTTTCATTTCAAATTGCTGCACACGGTGATACAGGCTTTGTCTCTGCATATTGTGAAATCTTTGACTTACAGCACTGAAAAACAGAGTTGTGGACATGCCAGCTTCCTTCAGGGACCCTAATAATACAACTTGCATCTATGCAATGTTTTTTTGCCAGGTTCTGGATCACAATTCCTGCTTTGTGGGGCAAGGATGCCCCAAAAGGCAAAGGCTGCATAGCACAGTAGGCAAGAAGTACTTGCCTGTTTGGCATCATAGTGAAAAGTGTTCATATGTGTCTGAGGACTACTTTTTTGATAGCTGATCCAGGAGGAAGGGGGTGGAACACAGCTTTGCAGGCAGCTCCTGTGCTCTTCTCCCTTCCAAGCAGCTCAAAATCTGTTCCTCTGTGTTGAAGCTTATTACAGATAATAAAGTTCATGATACAAGGGCAATATTAAGTGAAGAACGTTACTCCATTATCATTATGATGATCAGAGAGCAACAGATGAAATAATTTCAGCCAGGCTGTTGGACTGGTGCAGTGAAGTCTGAACAATGACTGAGAAAGGGAGAGCACTGAGGGCAACAGAGGACTTCGATCATCCGAGCAGGCTAATTAGAAATCTTTCAGCAGGGAGACAAAGGTGAGCAGAGGTTATAAAAAATAGATTTTGCAGAGATATTAGGGAGAAGAGAGAAGTCCTGTGCTCCAAAGGACAAACCTCAGGAGAACAGCAGGGGAGGAGGAGGTTGAGTCCCTTGCGTGAGACCATAGAATACTAAAGACAGGAGAAATCAATAACAGGCAGTGTGTGAAGGTAGTTTTATGGCTTTGTTCAGATCTAAGGAATCTGGGGAATCTAAGATATTTGGAGAGTCTAGCGACTGCATGTTTCTGTAAAGATGTCAAAAAAAAAAAAAAAGGAGAAAAGGAAAAAAAACACCTTTGTGTACTAAAGTGCTGTGCTGCAATGCTGAAGGGAGACAGCACTGAGGTTTCCTTAGACTCATAAAAGCTTAAGAGACTTGAGTGTAAGCTTGAAAGTGACCCTTTGGCTGCTGTCCAACAGGAGGAACCCGGGGCATGCTGACAGTGACAAACTGCCTGGGTGCCTCGTGGTGAGGCAGTGGGAGAAGGACTGCAGCAGTCTGATTGAATTCAGGTTTTCTCACGTGTTTGCCTGCATCGTTCTGGTCACAGAGTCTGCTCTCCTGGCTCTTAGAGGCAAGAGAGCTCAGCCTGAAGAGCTGCAGCGTGGTGGAGTTTGCTGTGCAGTCAGACCCAGAGAGATGCCAGTGTAACAGCTTGTTCCTGTGAAGGGTCTGGCACATCCCACTGCTGCCTTTGCAGGTGGATGGGTGAACCCATGCAGCTCCCACCTCCTCCCGGGGGTGCGCAGAGCAAATCCATAGGCTGGCTGGAGGTGCTTGCCCTGCCCTCCAAAGCTATGCACAGAACATTTGGTCTTTTCCCAGCAAAATTTATGCACCTGGGAGTTATACCAGTTGTAATTAACTTCATTTGTATCACAGTAACATTCCCATATAGACAAGAGTGACAGACTCAGGGAGTTTAATTATAGCCTTTCCTGACATAGCATGCCTATTTAGGAGTCAGCTGAATGTTTTAGTTGCACCAGCAAGAACTGCTAGACACCCATCAGAGTCTGAGCCTGGGTCTTATGAAATCCTTTTTACTTTTAAAGAGTAATTTTACACAGTCTTGCTGTTTGCACTCCAATCAAATGAAATTTCCCTGGTTTTGTATTTGTATTTTGTTTGCTGTATTTCAACAATTAAGGTCTTATGAAAAGAAATTTTAACAGATAACTGATAGGTTCCTGCCAGGGAATGGAAATACCTAGTTAAAATACAGTGCCATACTGAATAACTGAGGTGTGCATAGATGGTTAATTTCTCTTTTTGCATCCTATTTTAAATTCTCTGCCATATTCCTAGCTATTGCTCATAATGCAACAATGAAGGTCAAAAATACAGACCTTATGTGACTTAATAATTTTAACTTTTTTTTTTTTTTTTATTACCTGACAGCAAAACTGTCTTTGGAATATGACTCAGAAGTGTGCCATGACACAGCAAGAACAGCGATTAGTACGTAGCCTTAGGCACACTCAAGTTTTAGACAATTCCCTATGGGTTTGGGCTCTCACTTTTAAATGATATCACAAGAAATTATGGGCCAGATGCACAGCTGAAGTGTGAACATTTTGTTTCTCTGGAACTGCATGGCTTTACACCAGCTGACATTCAAATATGTTGTTATTAATCTTTACCAGCGTTTTATTTAAGATGGCATCAGATTGTGCAGACACAAGCCATGTGAATTAAGGCTTCATGTCAGACTCAAGCTCTGGCATCCCCTAATTGCTGGGTGTTAGTTCCCTTTCACACTTAAAATTTTCCAAATCAAATGTTTTGTATTGTGGTTTTCCGGGTTCCTTTCAAAACAAACAGCAGAAACCTGTTCCACTGTGCACCACAGAACTGACACCCTGAAATGGACAGCTGGCGTGGCTGGAGCCTGGGGGTTCACCTGGCAGATCTCTGCCTTACACTTTTGTCTTTTAAATGATGGATCCCAGTGGGCCAGACATCTGCTGGAAAGCTGAAGTCTTTGCTGGAGTGATTAGCAGATTATGATTGACAGTGAAAGCAAAGCTGAAATCTTGGTGCCAGTTCCAATGGCTACTAATCTGTAATTTTTCCAATCTGTAATAATTTCAATGACTGGTCCAGCATCCTTTGTCCTTATTCCAAACTTCCCCATGCCCACAGTTCTCCATGGCTCTCTATGTGCCACTTTGCTGATTTTTCCTCCCATCTTCTCTTTCCTTTGTAATGGTCTGTGTCCCCCAAATCCTACAGCAAGCCCAGTGTTTCATTTCTCCTCCCAAATCTTCCAGCATCTTATCTCAGTTCCTTTTCACACATTCCTGGCCCTTCATCTCCATATCCCATTTTGCCATCGTTCGTAGCCTGATTTCTCTCTCTTTCCTACTCAAGTCTCACCTATTCCTCCACACCACCCAAATGCTGTCAGCAGCAGTTTGGACAGCAGAGGAGAAATTGTCACCCAAGCCTCAGTTCCTCTCTTTGGTACTGGAAAACCAACACCAATCCTTTAAAGCAAGACCATATTTTTATGTCCTAAACCCAAATGACCTCCCTTTAGCCTGGGTAGCTTTTCATACATGTGATAAAAAAGACAGGTTCCTGGTCAACAATGTGGTTATAAACACCATCTGCATGTAAATAATATCACAGCAATCACCTGGAGCATCTCCCAGATGTGCAAATCCTGATTTTTTTTTTTTTCCTGGAGCATGTTTCTCACCTGAGTTTTGACTGCTCTTATGAAATAAAAGGATCATTAACAAACCCAAACACCTCTGCAACAAATGTGCACTTTCAGAAGCTGTGTAATTAATAGTATCTCTGAAACAGTGGCTTTAATGAAAGATATTTTAACTGAAAGGCAATTAGGCATTGTCTCCTTTCAGTGCATGTGTGTCAAATTAACTCTTGTCAGTATTACCAAGTTTTACTTGCAGAATGAAGTTCCTCTGTAGAACATTTCTGCAGAACTAGTAGGTTATTTCCTCAATATTTTTCCTGATCCTACCATTGTTGTTTGAGTTTTGGGGCTTTTTTAAATTAAAACATTGAGATAAGGAAAGGTGGGAATTTTTTAGTAGTAGAGTTGATGGCTTTATATTTGAAAAGGCTGTGCTTCAAAGACAGGATTGTAGGAAAACAGCTTCAGTTTTGCTTTCGCTGCTTTGGGTAAAATTGTGTAAGCCAGTGATACTGGGGACTAAAGTGTGACAAAGGATTTAATATCTGGGGGAAAACAGTGTGCCCTCTTAGACCCTTAAATAGTTTAAATTTTATTATTTACTGTAAGACCCAAGGAAGAAGAGTGTTGCTAGTGGAACTGGTGCTCTTTTTCCTTCAGGAGAGGAAAACTGTGCTCAATAGAGGGATCCTAGCAAATGCTTACCTGATCTGACCAACTTAAAATAGTTTGCCTTGAGCCAAAGGCAAGCTGAAATGGACTTGGAGAACATGGTATGGGTAGGAGATTATTAAATAGAAGATCCCATGTTATCTCTATGTTTCAGTTTCTCACTTGTCTCTGAAGCAAGAGGAGATGGCTGGTTTACCTACATGGCTAAAAAGCAGCCTAATGGTTTAAGCAGTTTCTTACATTTCTTCTATTATTTTGTTCTCTGTGTTTTGAAACATGATAGGAAAGCTTTTTCCACCCTAAAAACAGGCTAAGTGAGAACAGAGACTCCATGTGAGTTACTGGAAATATTCCTTGTGAAGGACTCTCCTTGCCTTCCACTCTTTTGGGATGCATAAAAAAATTCCCATGGATATCGGTAGACCAAGATATTCTTGTGTTCCACAATTTAATAGTCAGGGATACTCACAGTGCATAAAACTGGCAGTCCTGTAATTGTATAAAAAAGATGGAAATGTAATTCATAGTTAGTACCTTTCTAACTTTGTTATATATTCATAATGAAATGAATCACAGAATTGCAGAATACCAGGTTGAAAGGTACTTCAAGGTTCAACCAGCCCAGCTGACTCTTAAAAGTGTCCAATGCTGATTCCAGTCATTTCTCTAACTTTATTATGTTTTGCTAAGAATGGTCTTAAAACATGTGATTAAATTGCAAAAATCCCCAGACCACACAACAACCACAAAAAAGGCTATGCTACCAGCTCAATGGTCAATTAAAAGAAACCCCACTTCCCCAACAAAAACTCAAACTGTCAATTTTGAAGGCTTTAATAATGCTATGCCTGAGTTTTCTGAGATAAATAAAAATGCAGCAAGACTCATATTCCAAAAATTCGACAATCTTTGTACATGTGATTGGTAATACAAGAATATAAATTAAAAGATTTGCTATCACTGTTGTAATGTTGCCATTTAATAAGCACAGTCTCTCTCTGAGTTAATACAAAAAAGTCTCCACTGTGTTTTGTGAGTTCAGAATTAATGGAGACCAAAATGTTTACTTCAGCAAAAGAGATGGCTAAAAATAAAATGATACCAGAAAATAAAAGCATAATGCCCAGAAATATTTCCCTTATACTTAGAGGCAAAATAATTTTCTCGCCTAGGAGGAAATAATAGGATTGCATTTCATCAAGCACATTCTTTTCCATATATTTTAGGCTCCGTGCAAATGTAAAAACAAAACAAAAATCAAACTTCATTTTTGTTGTTCTTGTTCTGGAATGAACTAGGGGTTTTATGGGAGAGGAATATGGATATTCTGAAAGGATCTTGGAAAGAAAGCACAAGAGACTTTAAAGTGAGTTCGCAGATTATCAGTCCCTTGTTTTCAACCTATTTTCATTACCTGAGGGAAATAAGGGTGAAACAGGTAAGCTGAAAAGTAGCACAGCTTCTTCTGATCAGTGTGATCCATGGCAGAGCTATTTGCAATCGCAGGATGAAAATAAGGCGGAAAAAATTATTTCTGGAAACAGCAACATTGCACCACTGCGAATCTAAAAGTTAGATGGGAAAGGAGCGGGGTGGTGACTCATTTGTTCTTCACCCAGGCAGCCATGGCTGCTTCACAAACAGCACAGTAGCAAGAACACATAGTGTGCAATTAGGTGCCAGTGCTCTGGTTACTGGCACCTTGCATAGCAGTGTCTGCTTTCCAGGGATAAAGTCCAGTTTTGTGTCACGTCTCTTCACCTGTGTTTTTTTTTTGTTCTCCAGCATGAGAGAAAGTCTCGCGTTGGGCTTGTTGTGCCTGTGTCCTCACATGGATTGCTCCAGGCTATGAGGCAGACCAGGCTGAGGGGTCTGGGGCAGAGAAAGCTGAGGGGTCAGCCAGCAGCTTCCAAGGGGACAGAAAGGGTCCTGAGAGCAGGGAGTGAGCTCCTGTTTCCATCAGCCCCACGGCAGAAGGGAGGGAGAGGGCAGGATGGAGCAAAGGTACACGGTGTACACATGGTGGAGAGCTTGTACACTGCTCATTCCCACCCACCCCTAACATTTCCAGTAGGAGGGATAGAAGCAGTTTTGACTTTTTACTGTGCCTGTAGCTCTGCATCAGAAGCAGTCAGAAGCAAGACAATGTTACACCATTTTTTGGAAGGAAAGTCAAACACTGGTCTGTTCATCTGGCACTGCGAAACAAATTTAGTTCTTAATCAATGCAAAGATGTTCATGATGCTGACATGACTCCCCGTGCTCAGGGTTTTATGACAGGAGCTGGCCTTGATGTGAAGGGTATGGAAAATTGGCAAATTCACTATTGATTGCAGCCAGCACTGCTTTGAAGCATTAGTCAAAGATTCATGGTAAACATGAGTTATTCCTTGATTCAAATATCAAATTACCTCAAAAAATAAACTTTCTTCTCCCATTCTTGGTACTCTGACACTGTGTGATTGCTGCTTGCTCTGCTTCCAAGAGCTACAGCTAGTGCAGGATCAGCTTGTTTCAAGAAGTCCAAAGTAGCTCCTGCTGTTACACAGTGAGCATTCTGTTATATATCTCCTTGTAAAGCCTTTAGATATGGAAGAGTGGCCAGTGAAAAGCTTATTAATGGAGATGTGTGCATTTTCATTAGTTATCCAGCTGGGAGAGAAACATGGAGGAAAAACAGTGGGATAATTTTCCAGGCAGCAACCCCAAAAAGCTTCAAAAGGGGACAAAAATGGGACATCTTCAAATAAAATTAATACAGAAAATTGTTTTGGTCTATATCTGTGAAACTAACATAATGCATATGTTCCAGGAGCTAAGGAACATGACCTGATAGGAAAATGTTTCAATTCTTTTCTTATTTTTTAATTAGTAATGCTTTAATTTTTAAAGGCTAATGCAGAGTGCTGCCTGGCTATCTGTCCAGGTAAAACATTGTAGCTTTGCCAGTATGTGGATTTTCTCAGCTCTGCTTCTTTACAGATGAGAGGAGTGACTCTAAGGCTTTGACTGAAGCCATTAACTTCAAATTCAGAGCTTAAAGGCACACGGTTTTGTTGACATCATTTTACTACGAATCAGTTTCTCAAATATTTTCCCACTATTTGTGGCAGTTTTGCCCATGAGAATTTAGATGTTTGGATGGAGGAGGGTGGCTGGACAAGTAATACAAAAGCTGCAGTGCATGGAATGAATGCCATGGATTTTAAGGGTGCTGTGAGGAAAGATAAACTGTCTGCATGTAGAGAGGTGGGGGCCAGAAATGAGGTGACTCTGCTTTGCTGCGTGGAGCAGGTGTGCTCCCATCACTGCTGCGAGTCGAGGACAGGGGCTGAAGGTGCCCTGCAGGGCATCTGAGGCATTGTCTTGAGCTTTTCACCTACACCCCTGAGTTTTATTCCTACAGCACTCATTTCACTGGCTGAAGGGCCTTATTGTGTTTGGTTGCCATATCCTCAAGGCTCCTTTTTTTTTTTTCCTTGTGAGAGGAACTTATTAATCAAGGCCTTTGCTTTCTCCCAGTGGCAAACGCTGACAATTCAAGAAATAACATGGTAGTATTAATTAGAGCAGAGCCAGTTTTGAGAAAGTGTTTCGATTTTCAGTTACTGTATTTTCACGTTACAGGGTAATAACATGTCAGCAGTTAGCAAAAGATTTAATAAATACTGTGCATGTGCTTGAAATATTAGCATTTTAATACCCATATCCAGAAATAACATTTTTCAGTAGCACAGTGCTGAGAAAATACTTTTTGGATGTGGCTGGACGAGCAGTAATTGATGCCCATGTACTTGTTTGACCTGTAGCAGGTTAAATACAACGTTAGAGGCAGTTGTCTAAACAGCAAATCATCTAGAGCTGATATTACTGTTAGATCACTATTGCCTCTTTCCCAGCAAACTGCCTCATGCAGTGGGAGGTTATTAACACCAGATGAGGAGTACACCTGATTAATGTGACATATTCGAGTTTCCTTCCACAACTGTCTCAATAACCAGTCACGAAGATCTGCTTCGTACACCGAGAATTAAATTCAAGTTATGCAGTCTTGGCTAGAAAATTGTGCAGTTAATCCCATCCTGGAAAATGAAATCTGAGTTTTTCCACATGAAAAACTTTTGTGATTGTGATTTTGAAAGTCTTTTGTGGTTTTTCATACCCTGTTGGTTTCTGCCAGAATTCCCATTGATTTAGGTTACTTTATTCCTCCATTTAAATGGGAAAAAGGGGGAAAAGGAATATATGCAAGGGATTAGTTTTGGAGAAAGTCCTTCTCTGCCTCAGAAATTAATGTGTCCAGAGCAAAAGTAGAAAATGACTGTCCTAAGCTGCTTTCTGTAGATGTTGCATGAACCATATTTTTCAAGAAAAGTTTGACACAGCTAATGAAGAAGACAGTAGTGTGTATCTGTTGGGTTTCAAAACCTTTGTTTATACCTCTATAGCTCTAGCTATATAGCCTTTTGTGAAATTGAAGCAGGCATTTTTGCTTAAACATCACTTGTAGTTGATTCTCTCTGAACTAAATTGCTAGTATTTGAATAAGCTTTGTTTTCAGGAGGAAAAATGAAGTGAGCAGAGATGATAATTAAGCATTACAGAAAAGGGGGAAAGGAGAATTAGAGGTTTAATTTCCTTGTACTACATCAGAAAGTATGTTTTCAGACAGTCATTTGCTAACAGCCATTGGATTCTCATTGGATTAATCTTCACATAATCGTGTCTCTCGATATCACCTCCCTTGTACCCTGGCCCTCCCCTTCTGCTGCCTCATCCCCTTTTCTCCACGACCTCACCAATAATTCTTCACTTCCTTTGTTACTTCCCCTCCCAACACAACCATGCTGCATCCTCCCGTGCCTGGACCACACCATTGGTGCTGCCTGTCTCTCCGTGCCACCCTGCCTGCCTTCCTCTCCGCGCTCAGCAGACGCTCCCAAACACTCGGAGTTTCCTCAGAGAGGCTTTGCAGCCTCAGCAGTGCTCGCCAGGCACCATCTGTTCCTAGCATCTCCTTGGCCAGTCGTGGGCTCCTGCCTGGCTTTCCAGTGCCTGCTTTCTTTCCAACCTTCCTTCCCGCTCTATGGGAACATAATTTTGGGAAATGTGCTGGACCAGAGCCTGTGTAACCACCAGCACCTCTCCGTAGCATCCTCACCTGACCCTTGTCATCCTCTGCTCCCTCCCCGGCTCATTTGTTGTCCAAAATCAAATTCTAAGCTCCTCAGAGCAGAACCTTTGACTTCCAGCTGTCCTTAGCACCAGGCACAACAGCACTGGCCTCTAATATCATTCAGCACCAAAGCCATACAAATAAATAAGAGTGATTCTGAATTATGCAGTTGAAGCTCTCATCTAAAATAATTTAAAGAGTAGTCACAAGGGGTTGTGCTGATTTTAATTTATGTAATAATTTAGGACTGCTAGTTTTTAGCTGTGTAATTTGGATTTACTTGCAGTTCTCATTGGATAAAGTATATTATTGAACAAGAAAGGAATAAACTATATTCAGAGTAGCTGTAGGGTGCTGTGATTTAAAAGAGAGCTGGTGCAATACTACAGCAGAAAATATGCAGGATCCATTATACTGTTAATGAATGCACAGCTCAGATTGGTGATTTAATTTTTAGGTCATATTTCTCTTGTACCCTCAGGTATAGTAGACTTCATACATAAAAACTGACTAAGTTGGTGTGTATTTAATCTCAGTCATGCAAAAAAATGAATAATAATAAAAAATTACTTTCTTGTATTGTTTATTCATTTGCAATTATTTATTTTAATGACATAGCATTCAAAGAGCACTATTAGAAGGGCACAGCCATATTTTCTGGTACTAGTTTTGAACCAGTGATAGTAACCTTTGAGGCAGTTTGATATTTATCCATAGCTACAGACTGTCACTGTATTTAAGCCATGACTACAGCGTCATTTCTTCATCTGGCCAGGAGCTTTCTTGAAATAGCCACCATTTCCATCCTCAGGCAAGGTGGCAGATTGGTGATATTTTAAACTGTCTCTTGGCTGAGAGACAAATCTCAATTTCTTTATTTTTGCAAGCAGATGTAGCTGATGTAAGCAAGACCTCTTCCTCCAGGGGCTACACCCCTGAATAGTTGTCAGAACCAACATTCTGCACCAACTTCTAGTTTTACTAAACGTGGGGTTTTTTTGGATCTGTTATTTTTTATTGCCATGTTAATGGTAAGCTTTTTCTACCACAGTTTTTTGATATGTGTACAGATGTCAAATTTTTAAGAATCCACATTTTACAGTGCATTTTAAATTGCACAGTCATAGTTGCAAATTGAATGTGAAAAATCTCTGAAAATACACAAAGAAAAGGAGAAGCAATTAAAGGAAATTCTGTCTGACCTTTTACATTGTACACCTGCTA
Organism: Rhipidura dahli; assembly: GCA_013399225.1. NCBI lineage: Eukaryota > Metazoa > Chordata > Aves > Passeriformes > Rhipiduridae > Rhipidura > Rhipidura dahli. Next base: position 664,416 of record VXAC01002371.1, on the reverse strand, counting down.
TTTTATTTTTTAAAAAATCTCTTACAACTGGAGTATCACTTCTTAAATGAATTTGAACAACTCACCCAAGAGACATTCTAATCCGATCGTGTATGATGATGATACCAGTTGGATGTTATCCTATTAAGCACTCACTGTAAATAAGGGATTTTCCACTGACTTTTAAATCCTTGATTAATGAGAATGCTTGAAGCAGTGTCCTGTAAATTAGCCATAGTGCTAGCAACAATGGCAATTCACTTAGGAGAACTGATTTCTTTTAAATCTTCCCATCCAAATTAAAAAGCATGAGGAAAAGATAATGTGCAGTAAGTAAAACATATTACTCTATCTTGCATTATTGATCTGTACCCCATGGCTGTCTGACACCCTTAGGTCTAAGTTCTGCTCTCTTTTCAGGTAAATTCCCATCAGTCAGAGCTATTCTGGAGAAAGAGCTCCGGAAAGTAACTGGCCCACAGTGTTTAATTTATGTATTCTTTATATTCTCTAGTGTTTTAGCTAATTCCAAATCCCATTTTGAATTCTGTTAAGAAGACCAATGGCTTTCATTTGTGGTTTGGTCACTGCCATCTCCCCTGCTTCCCACAGCTCCTTTGCTCTTATTTCTGATAAAAATATGTATGAGTAGCAGCAGAGAGGTATTTGGGTTTGGGGAAAGGGGAGAATGGGGGGAGGTTGTGACACATCTTTTAATTGATTCTTAAACTCAAATCCTTCCTGATATGTTTTTTTCTGAAGAAAAACACTTTTCACATCATTTTATCACTTTGCTTCTTATTCAACTACTGATACTTGATTTATTGCTTGCAAGAAAATTAGCTTTATACCAAGCATTGACTTTGAAACATACATTACTTCCTTTAATATTCTGAGACATTAACGAGGTCTTTCTTGACATGCTATATTCTCATTTATTTAAGGTATTATTCATTTCTGTACCCATAATATGCAAGCATTTTAATCATTCAAGAACAACCCTTTCTTTCTGTAGAAGTGTGAACACTCTTTCTATAGATTGGAATTAGTGTCACTTTGTAAAGACAGTTTTGACACTCTCTTATAAGGAACTCAGCAAAGTATCTCTCAGCCTTTAAGATACTTTAAATGTATTATTTTTCTGGTAATATTTAACTACCAGAATTTTGAATGTACTGCAAACTGCAGAAAAAAGTAGTTACCTAAAGTCTTACCATGTTGTCCTGTATCAAGAGTAATCAGAGACACTGCAATAATTCTATAAATCTGATCATTTCTTCGTGGGTCACTCAAGTTACAAGGGTGACTCCTCTGTGCAAGTACCAAAACACCCCTAATCAAAATTCCAGTTAGACCAGTAGGTCTGAGACCATTTCTTGCTGTGACTATTGTGTGTGCATGTGATCCTCTCTGCCCAATGGTATTTGTGGAGAGTTCCTCAGGGATCCATTGGTAAACATTTCAGAATTCTGGCTACAGGTCATAAAAGTGTTGTGGGTAGAAGGAAAAATTCGACACTGTGGCTTTACTGACCCAATTGAAACTCTTTGGGAGATGCCTGATACTTTATGTACTTATTATTATGTTTTTATACTTAATAGTTGTGGGGTTTAGAGTAGAGATTTTTTCTTATGGGCAGGCTTTTTTGGTTACTTGTTTATTTTTTCTTTCTAGTCTTTCTAGTCTTTATTTTTTTTTTAAAGGTAATTTTCCTCAAAGAGACTAAGATACTGTTTTTCAAGTTTAAATTGTTGTCACCTGGGGGAAAAAATGGACATTGGAAATTCAAGGGGACGTTTGCAGCTGGTTTTTGTTCCAATTTTGGTTTTCTACCCTGGTAGAAAGAAGGGACAACTAGAATGTTTTTATGGGTCTTTTAAAATTTTTCAAATCTGCCAACTAATTTTGGCAGTATTTCAGATTTACAGTTGTTTCCTCTAGCTACAAATTTTCTCAGCTATAAGGAAAGATAATTTTTGTGATTATGGCATCCAAACATAGCTGTTGTCTATAGCCTTTTTGATTACCTTCAGCAAGTTACTTCATTCTGTTATGCCTCAATCTTTTACCTCTAAAATATATTATTATTATAATGGGCTTTTCTTTGTTATGCCTCACATATTAATGAATGCTTTCCTGTATCACTTTCCTACTTCAGAGAAGTACTGAAAGCTTATATTCATTAATATTCTTGAAGCGTGACAAAATAAAGCCTATTACTGTAATATGCTTCGCTTTAAAACTCTGGTTAGAATAATAATGATAAACAACATTGGTTAGCCTTTGGCCCTGCTGCGCAGAAATAACTTTTTTTACATCTTCAGATTGAAACTGATGAAGGGAAACTTTCATGCGTTTTATGTCCCTCCTCTATACCCATGGAGAGATAAAGGAAGAAAGTTTCACATTCACTGAAATGGGTTGTTGGCATATTTATGATACAGAATTCCAAGAATGGGTTTTGCCTGCTATGTCCTCAGCCTCTTGTTTCAATATGATGTAGTATTTTATTCTCTCTTATGTATTTCCTTCGGTGAGGTGAACAGAAGCTTGAAATGGACAATTATGAAACATCTTGCTCATAGAAAAAGCTTCTTCCTAACCTCTTTGGTAATTTCTTGAGAAATTACCAGGTCCATGACAGTTTGTATTTCCCTGCTATTATTTCCCTGAATTACTGTAGACGTTCTTATTACATTTCTAAATGACAGTTCTCAGATGTGGCTTGAAAAGATATTCTTTTTTTTCATGTTCAGACTGGTTGATTGCCTCAGTGTTTCATTGTCTTGCACTGTAAGAAGCAGTAGATAGGAATTCCTTTCTACTTCTATTCATTTTTTTTTATGGTGTGTTATACCACACACCCCCTGGTTTATCTCCTTGCTCTTGATTTATTTGATTTCTTTATACAAAAAATTGTCCAAATGCATTTTGGCCTTTGGACCTAAGCAGAGCACTCACGCAATACTTCACTTGCTTAAGAAAATAAGACATTTTCACTTATTTAAGAAAATAGCATAGTAATTTCTGGCATATTTGCATTTGTTATTGTTTTCTTTCCTTGACTTTCTTTTCAATAAATAGTTTTCAGCTCAGTGAGAGACACGTTTGCTTCTTTTCCTTTTTTTCTTTTGACTGTACATCTGAGAAAGAAAGTGCAGTTAATGGAGAAAACATCACTACATTTTTAATAGTTTTAACAGCTGCACTGCAGGCAGTTCATTATTTTGACTTGTTTTTTAATGCCCTCAGCGTTCTCAGTAATATAAAAGTAGAGATATTGGAGATAAAGAGAGAAGACCAGCATCTTCAACATACATATTCTGTCCTTCTACTTTCTGTCCTTATTACAAAAAAGTATTAAAATGTGTAAGCGCCCAGACTGGATATCTAACACAGCTCTAAAACCTGACAAGTGCAAATTGAAAAGCAAAGTCCCATTAATACAGGGTTGGAGAGTGTCACTGCACCATTACACTTTAAGTCTGGAATGCTCTGGGCCTTGCATAAATTCAAAAAAAAAAAAAAAAAAAAAAA
>VXAC01002371.1:646286-660886 GCA_013399225.1 Rhipidura dahli | reverse complement strand
AAAAAAAAGAAAAAAAGAAGGCATGCTGGTGAGAATCTTACAGCGTGTTCAGTGAATTCAAGTACATCTATACATCTATTTGACTCTTCTTTTCTTTGCAGACTACAGATGACATCCTGGTGGCCTCGGCTGAATGTCCCAGCGATGACGAGGACATCGATCCCTGTGAGCCGAGCTCAGGTGGGTTAGGTTAGTCAACTTTTTTTATTACTTTCTTTTATTTCATATTTGCATGCTCCAGTTCCCCAGAGACCCAAACAGCGGGACAGTCCTTTTGTGCATCACAAGGAGAGGTTGAATTGGGGCCTTTCTAGACTTTATCAGAGAGGGAGAGTTTGCTCTAAGATATCAGATGGGAGCACATGTCATGATCTGAGCAAAGTTATGGTTTGGCTGAGGACCTGAGGATGGACTAGGAAGGGCCCCTGCAGCTGTGTTGTTGTGATAAAGAAGGTACAGCTTCATTTAGCAGGAAGGTGTTGCTATTGTTAATGCCTTAAGCATTGCCCTAAATAAGGTAAAAGTACCATATTTAAAATGTCATGTTAAGTCTTGGAATCATAGAATGGCTTGGGTTGGAAGGGACCTTAAAGATCATCTAGTTCCAATCTCCCTGGCATGGGCAGGGACACATCTCACTAGATCAGGTTGCTCAAAACTCCATCCAGCCTTCCAGGGATGGGGCATCCACAGCTTCTCTGGACAATGTGTTCCAGTGCCTCATCAATCACACAGGGAAGAATTTTTTTCCTAATACCTAATCTAAACCTAGTGTTTTTAAGTTCTAATCCATTTCCCCCTGTCCTGTCACTACATGTTCTTGTAAAAAGTCCCTCTCCATCTTTCTCATAGGCTGCCTTCAGTCACCAGAAGGTAGAGTTGAGTTCATTTTTAATTACTGTTTGTGATAAGAAATTTTGTATAGATAAAACCTGAAGATGTAGAACACAACAGTCTCAAACTTCAAATTTTTTGATGGTTTTTTCCCAAGCCAAGCCTATTCAGACTGTAAGTATTAGTTGTAACCAGAAACAAAATATTTTGACATTCTAGTATTTTCCATGGAACAAAAACATAGTAGTGTTTCAGCCATGTCTTTCCTACTCCACTGAATAGTGGAGATTTGGTAATAATTCTTCTCTTGTTGGGTTGAAAGAGACCTTTAATTATATCTAGTTGCAACCCCCTGCCATGGGCAGGAACACCTTCTGCTAAACCTGGTCGCTCAAAGCCCCATCCAGCCTGGCTTTGGACACTTCAGAGGATGGGACATCCACAACTTCTGAGGGCAAGCTCTTCCAAAGGTTCAATTATACTCAATTATGTCTAGTTAAATACTACATACCTTCTCTAAAAATCCCAACATTTATTGATTAAGTGAAAGAGTTGCAAAACTTCATATCAGTCTGAAAATTGTGTTATTCTATATCCTTTAAAGTAATCCAAGACAGTCCAGTGAATTATTCCTGCTTTCTTTGTGGGCTTGGTTTAGGTTTTACATTTCCTGAGTGAGCAGCTCATGGCACCACATAGATATATCTCAGTTTTCCTTAGAATTTTCCTCAGAATTCCCTTGAATTCTGTGCTGTTCAGTAGCACGCCCACTCCTAGTTGTCTGAGGTAATTTGGTAATCTTTGGTACTTGCTACTTCACTCAACAGTAAAAAATTAAGATCTATATGTTGTGCAGTAACATATTTAGCTTGAGTACAAACCAATTTAATTTGAGACTAATGTATTAATGCAAATAGTAACTAAGAGCCATCTTAGTACGGTGCCAAAATCTGGGGCAGGAGAAATGTCTACATAGCCTTAAGACAAATTAAATTTTTCTTCATATGCAAATGCATCATTCCATTTTTAAATCACAGAGCTTGATACCCACATACATGAATTATTTACTTAAACTGAAGTAAAGTCAGAGACATTTATGACTTGTCTCAGTGTCTGATAGACCTGCAGGACAGCACTTCAGCTCTTCCAGGAATCAATTTAGAGATTTGATGACAATACTTGAGGATTGTTTTCTTTCGCTTTCCAATTAAAGGATTTCAGAGTAATTTTCAAAATTCTGTGAAACTGAATGATTGTTCTTAAAACTGAGCAGCAGTGGGTACACTTACACAATTTTGTATCTCTCAGGGAGACATTTCACTCACAGAAGTCTCAGACATCATAATCATAATATTCAGTAATATTTTTTTTCTGCTTCTTCATTCTCATTTACAAATTCTTGAGTTTAACAAGAATCTCCTGTCCAGTATGAGTGAGTGCAGTAGCTCATATGGCTCTGAGCTCATTCACACCAGTTGTTTCCTTGCTTTGCTTAACTCAGGCAGTGCTGTTCAGTAAATAAGTTGACATTTAGGGGGGTGGTTTTTTTATTTTATAAGGCAATTTTAAAGCAATATATTGGTTACATAACACTAAATAATTTTCCAAATCCTCTGGGAATGCAGCTTTGGTATTAAAGCTGCATTTGTATTTTCTCAGCCTTACAGCTCACTGAAAGCCAATGAAATTTCAGAATAATTCTTCTCCGAGGTAGTTTGAGCTCTGGGGCTGCAGTGTTTGGTAGTCCCAAGCCATGCACAGTCATTTAGCTGGTGGGTACAAGAATGGGAGAGGTGAAATGAAACTTTCTGACAGCTTATTGTTTCTGTCCAAACTATGGTTCAGGAGAGAGATGTGAATGTTTTTTCAGAACAAATTGCCATTACCTTTACATCCTGGTGTTCAGCTCTCCTGTTTTAGCTTAGCATTCATCACCCAGCTACACTTCTCATTTTTGTTTATTTGGGAATGGTTTTACTGTTTCATTTGTCAGATCCCAACTGCTACTGTGTTTTTTTAAAAACTGTGGATTGGCACAGGAATTATGTTCTGCATAATCCCAATTGTCTGGATCATTTTATCTGTCATTCTTCGCATAAAAATGTCACTCGTCCTCCCACTCTCAACTTTTAAAAGCTGTTAATTTCCCTTCATCGACCTTGTCCTTTTATCATACTTGAAACTACCTGAACCAAAGGGGTTACTGAAATTGTAACTTCTGGCATATCAGTCTCTCTGTGAGGTGTTTTAGTCACTTGGTGTTATGAATAACCTTTCTCCATGAATAGTCAGATAAGGCACTGCTCGGAGGCTCATGCAGTCTCCATGTGGATTTGAGCTACTCCTAGCAGTAGGCTGGAATTTAAGGAGAAAAGCACAATTTTGTTGGCAGTGAGAGTCTAATGATTGTTTTTCTTTTCAGTTGGAATAGGAGATACAAGAGGATATGTCACTCCATTTAAATTATCCCCATGGTTCAGTTCAGCTTTTTCCCCTTAACCCTTTTCACAAACCAGAGTTGCTTCTCCACAGCTACTCCTCAACGTCCTCACTAACGGTGGTGAAACTTATGTATCCTAACAAGTAATTCTAGGAGGCTGAAAATATGATGGTTAGGGCAATTTTACTCTGAATTTTTCATTTCAGAGGTTGTAGTCTGTGTTCCTGATGGCTACTCAGCAAAGGAATCTGCTTCATGGCAAGAGATGATGCCCTCACAGCTCTGTGGGCTACCAAGAATTCAATCAAGGCATGGCCAAAGACCCTGCAGTTTTATTAACAGAGCTATAACTCAATATTTCCATGATGATTGCCCATAATAATCCTGTTTCTAAGCAACGTTCTCAGCTCCAAATGAGAGCCTATTCAACAAACAGTTTGAATATGGTATGCCTGTATCTCATAGAAAATACTGCTTATCCAGATTTTACTAATTAGTGAGATTTATGCATAAAGTAGGGCTTTTTTCCCTAGTACAAATATGTTGCAGTTTGTAGTGGCTAACAAGTCCCACTCTGCCCCCACCAGCTTTGCTTTCTGTGCACCTGTCTGCTAAATAATAAATGGAAAGATGCAATTTGCCACAAATTTCATATGGGACATAAAAACGTAAACCCGATTAGGAGCTGCTGAGCAGCAATCCCATCATCTTGTCTGGAACATAAAGTTACAAAAATTATAATTGCAGATTTCATTGTGGTATACAAACTGCTAAATGTGCCATAATTGGATGAAGTCATAACAAATTTATTAGCATGCAAAACTTAGTCAACATATTTTTTTTGCATTATGTTCTGTGTAGTAAGGCAACAAGTATTGCTTTCACAGTTTCTCCACCTTCCCCTAAATGCCAATAACAACATGAAGATTGAGAATGATGCTAATAATAATAATAAAAAAATCATTTATATATCTTCAACTTCATGTCATGGAGGAAATGATAAAACTTTTTCATTTTGTAGACAAGTTGACAAAAAATTTTAGCGGCAACCTGTCCAAAAAATAGAACCTGGGACAATTTACTGATTTTACATGAGGAGTTATAAAGCTGCAGGTGGACAATTGTCATTCTGCACATCAGGACTGCTGTTCCAGCTGTTGCTGAGCTCTGTAGAGAGCTCTGATTTCTGCTGAGTTCCAGGGAGCATTTGTGCTACACAGCTTATTTGTTCCAGTTACTCTGGGCTGGTATTTTATTGGTTAGTTATTACCTAACCACTTCCGTAGCTATTGAAATGTTCCAAAAGGCAGAGAGGTCTGAGCTGGGTCAAATGAAGTGAAATCACTGAGTTTAATGGCAGGGAAATCTCAACCAGGAAGAAAAGTCTTACAGTTTTAGATAAACACACTAATAGTTCTTTTTCTGCAAATGATGGTTAAATCTTTCTCCAGTTTGGGACTCGACAGAGGTTTAAGCTCACAATTAGGTTGAAAACTTCTCCTGACAGCTCCAGCAGAAATGGGATAAGTAGAAGTTTTGGTGGTCTTAAAGCCAGAATATTCATTGGTCTTGGAAATTTCAGCAGAAGATAACCTTCAAAGTGAAAGAGGGGTTTTTCTTCAGGTTCAAGCAAGTGTCTTTCAACCAGTGGAACTCCACATGTTGCAACTAAAGAAAATACTTCATCATCAAGAGATGATGATTTGTCTGGCAGTTTTTGGCTTCCAGTTCCCAGGAGACTGTTTGACTGGTACCAGTTCTTATCCTTTATCATTCTGTAGGTAAAAAGAATAGTCAGCACAGAGTTCAGTCATGTATAATAGCTGGTAGCACTGGTTACCTTTCTTAGTCCTAATTCTTAATTCAGAGGGATAAATGGGATAATTTATTTTCCTATATTATTAAATAAGAATGATTACTAGGATAGATGCTTCTGGATCTTTGAGCAAGTTTTTAATTTTTCCTACATGTTGGCCAAGTTCATTGCATTTCAGAAAACAATTTCTGGAGCCAAAAATCTCCAAAGTACCTGTTTAGGCTAGAGAGTGAACAAGCTGAAGATGACTCTTACAGAGTGGTCACTGCTTTGGGGGGGGGAAGGCTTTGTCCTGAAAGCAGAACAGTGTGGGGCTTTTTATGCAAACTGCTTCCTACACATGTATGTCCTCTTCTCTGTGGCAGCATGTGTTGGATGTATGGGATGGCTCAGAACCCTATTTTCTCAGACACCTTGTGATGGTTTAGGTTTGGTCCCAGCACTGACACCTGTTTTTCTAACAGGCAGAGCTGTGAAATAGGGATTTTGAGTGTTTTATGCTCATTACTAGAAGTTTTGCTTTCTTTTCCTGTCACGAATTACTGCACTGTATTCCTGGTGCATGTGGCAGCAAGATAACATTGCAGTAGGAGGTGGAGTGACTCCAATAATTTATACATCACTGTGAGTGCCCTATTTAATGCTCTTCATGGAATTCGTTGTGCAAGAAGCTGAAACAAAGAAAAATAAAATTACAGTTAGTTCATAGGGCTACTGTGTTCATTATGGCTCGAGACATAAAGGGAATATTTGTGCCTCAGTCCAATTATCCTGTAGTTCTATATGCATTTCCAGTACCAGAAAGATCACTGGGCTGTCTTGGATCAGATTTTTAAAATGTTTAGCTGCAATACACGCAGACATCTCTGTATAAGGTACTGTAGGGTGAAAATTAGGCTTTATTTACAAACTTTTTAAATGTTAGCACTTACCGTGGCTATGCATAAAAGAACTGAGGGGATTAAGATATAGCTTAATCTTCCTTCAGTTGAAGTTAAAATACCTGTTAAGCTTATTTATTTTTTTTTTTATAAATCCTTCTCCAGAGGAACAGAATGTAAACAGAGCATTTTTCCAAATTATGTTATTGTGAACTGGAGGTCACAATTAGGCTGAGGTGCCAGTGCTTGTCACAGTAAATTAAAAATATGGCACTTCTAATGTCAATTTGATCAAAAAGATTTTTTTGCTAAATTATCTAATAAAGTGAGATTAAAAATCTTGATTGATCCATTGTGGCAATGCCAACCTCTACTCTTTGCCAGCCATGGCATCGAAACTTGGGAATACTGAGTAGAACTGTCAGTTTCTAGCCAGTGCTTAGGATTTTCATACATTCCCAGAGTCAGAAGGAAGAATATAGATGGATACTGGGGATCTGGCTTCTTTTCCTGCCCACAATGGTTTCCTAGCAGTGCAATGCCAGCACTGAGCTCACTGTGCTCTGGGGCTGGTAAGAAATATTGACATCAGGTTGCTATAAATCACACAAAACTCTCTGCTAACTTGCACAAGACCTTCTCCACTGGTGCATGAATGATGAACAGTCTTCCTCGGGTGTGAACTTTGAAGGTGCATTCATATTCTGTAGGTGCTGAAAGGGCTTCAGCAGTGAATTTCTTCAGCTCTCTAGCATTTTGTGAGAACTCTGTCTTTCCCATGCAAGCTAACCAAAACAAAGTTAGTAGTTTATCAAACATCCACACCTGTGACTTGTTTTTGCCAGATTGTTATGTCTTTAACTAGAAAAACACTTGAGAATGGATGTCTTAGAGTTGGGCCAATCCCCTCGAGGGGTGGATGGCCAGAGAACCAATTACTTTATGCCATTTGACTCACTTTTTGAGCACTAACATATAAAAGCCTCAGAAAAAAAGCCATTTAACTGGCCTTGCTGCCATTTCTACCTGACCCTGGGCTTTGTGTGGCTTTTCTACATATCCCCATTGCAACAGCGACAATATTCCACACATATCCTTGCTGAAGCTGGGCCTTCTCCCTTCCATAACATGCAGAAGAATTATATAGGAATGGCTGTCGTGGTTTAATCCCAGCTAGCAAACATTCATAGTGCTAACTGGGGTTATTATTTGTGTGGGAGCCCCTAAAGCTTTATTTCATGCTTCAGACATACACAGACAGCACGGAAAGGCAGAGAAATTTGTGAAGTGAGAGTTGTTAGTCCTGCTGTTATGTGTTCAGTGGTTTAGAGTCAGACATCTCCACAGCACAGACAAAACCAGTTGGTAATGTTTCGAGCAGTTTCAAGAAATGTACTCATTTTATGAACAACAATTCAAGGAAAATGGGCACATTACTCAATGCACCTGAAGGAGTGGCTGAAGAAAGAGGGGTCTGTTATTTTTCTTTCTTTTAAAGATGTAAAAGACAGCTAGTGAGTCAGTTCTGAAGGTATTTGCAGGCAAAGCTGAAGCACAAGATGCTGCTGCAGTGCCAGGACCGGGATGTGCATGCAGAGAAGCAAACCGAGACCTCCACATCCCTCGTTCACAAATCCACTGACTTCAGAGGAATTTTCAGTGCTAGAACATTCCCTAGACATTTCAGTGAAATGTCCATTTATATCATGCCCTTGAATTCAACTTAATTGAGGGCTTACCTTCCTGACTTTCCCTAGAAGAATTTGCAGGAAAAACTGCTGCTCGCATACGAGCAGTTGCTTGACCTATTCTTTTTGTTATTCCCAAAATAAGAACCTGTCTTACAGATAAGGTATTACACAGACCTTAAAAATTAATTGTCTGCGAGTGCAGTGGCTTTGTCAGAAACCAAAAAAAAAACAAAAAAGAAAATAGATCTATGTCAGTGCTCTCTTCAATAAAGCAGATATGGTTTTCAAGCCTGGTCTTCAAGATTTTCAGTAATAAAACACATTAAGCTCCAAGGGCTGTGCATATATCATTAGTACAATTAAGTAGGTTCTAGGCTGTTCTAAATCTTTTGTGATTCTTAGTTGTTAGCCACAGAAATATAGATGTGTGTTCTTTGACAGCATTCACTATGATAAGTTTCTACCATTTTCAAAAAAGGTGTAGATCTTTTTAATCTGGAACCAAAGATTCACTGAACTGAAAAACAGGCTGTAAAACACAGAATATTTACTGAAAACGATGAAATAAGGCCAACTATAGATTATGTGGACTCTCAAAAACATTTTCCACAGGTGAACTTCACAGTCTGACATTGAGTGAAAAATGCAGAAAATAAGTTAGTTAGTAATTGCAAAACTGAGGTTTTCAGAAACAGGCAAGTAATTTACTGCCTTGACTGAGACTCTTTTTTCTGAGTCAATAAGAAATTTTGGAAAGGCAGAGGATTTACTTACACAAAGATGAAGTAGAGAGATGATTGAATCTGGAACAAGTTCCATTAATTTTCACGTCAATCTGCTTGAAAATCCTAAAGTAAAGTGTATAATCCTAAAAATTAGTCCTTTAAATCAAGCTTAAACTTAGGATCAAGACTGCACATAGACTGTTGAATAAATAAATGAGTTCTAGTTTGTTTGAAATTAGACTGTGTGCTACTGGTGCCTTGATTGATGCAACCTTATTGTTTTCCTTGAGCTACACTTCATTCTGGCTTGATTTGCTACATCTAGTGCATATATTTTCTTGCACACTGTATTTTGGACACTATACTGAAGCTGTTTCTTGTAGCTTTGTAATGCATATGCATTGAATTTCTCCTTTTTGTGAAAAAAAAAAAAATCCAAAACACTTTTCTGTAGAACTATTTTTCATCCTTGTTTTGATGAAAAAGGTAGAAGAAGAAGGACAATAATTTGCAAAGGTAGGAGAAGGTTTATAGCCAAAACACTGGCCTGAATTAGCATTGTATTGCTCAGTTTGTATGCCAAGGCTTTCTCAGACCAAATTTGAGCACTGAGGTGTTAAATCAGGTCTTTTAAACTCTACAGGAAATTTCTAACACCTGATAAATGCAATTAATATGGTGTTCTAGAGTAGCTGGTGCATGCCAGCAGCAGCTTCTCAAACCAGTAACCATGCTAGCAGACTGCTGGCAGTGAACTGGTTTGCTGACCCCTCTACCAGACAAGGGAAACAAGAACAAATTGCCAACTTGTTGCTGGTGTTTTCGAGCAGTCAGCCCAGTGTGAGCACCCATTAGCTCTTGCCCACCTACTACTAAGGCTGCTGCTGCTAATTTCCCACCCCTTGCTCACAGCTAATTTAAACCTGTGCAGAAGCACTGGGGTATTGTAGTGTGTGAGTGGTGTAATTTGACAGCCTGCAAAGTGTCAGGCAAAGGCTGACAAGTTTGAGAACTAGGTGCTCTCCAAGGATGTCGCTCATAAATGGAAGCAGGAAAAATTCAAGGCAAGAGTAACCTATAATGAGGATGCATGTACCTGAAATAGTCTAACCTTAGGCTATCTCCTTCTGACTATATAAAGAACTGAATGAAACCTTGTTCTGCTGTGTTGACATGCTATTCTATATAGGTGTCAAAACCAGCACTTCTGCTGAGGTTAAGGGCTATGGTCTAGCTCTGGGACTTTGATGGTTTAAATGTGAACTGGCTTAAATAGTGGATTCAGGTCTAGAATACATCATATGTTGTGAATATACCCTCTAAAAAGTTTCTGACAGGGGACAAATGAAAGATGAAAGAAGTGAGAACACAAGAATTACATTTTGAAATGGAACAAAGCTTTATAGAGATCTCAAACTTTTTTTCCCTTGTGCTAAAATCAGAGACACCATAATTGTTTTATAATAGTGGTTTTAATTGTTTTTTCTATGTTGAGAGAAGCAAAGAAAAACAAGGCGGTCTTATTAATTTTAATAATTTTATCAGGAGAAAAAGAACATTAATTACAGCAAATGAATATTAAACATTAATTGTATCAATTGTAACTTATATCCATTCGTAATTCCATTTGTCTTCCTCTTCCCACTCCCAGAGAAGCACAGAAGGTTTAGGCAGTAACAGGATTCAGGCTGAGCAAGTGTAGCTGTGTATCTGCATGTTGAATCTGAGCCTTTGGGTAGTGGGTGCAGCTCAGTATTTATAGCAGTTGCATCCCCAGTGTGTGTGCATTCTGGATGTCTTAAAAGCCAGGCCCCTTCTCTTCCCAGGCACATTATCAACTTTGTCAGTAATGGGTCTGACTTGATGACAGCGTTTGGAACAAAGTGAATGCAGTGTGCTTTCAGCTTCAACATTCAAGCCAGATATATGCAATGTTTGTGGCGTAGACATTTATCTCTTCATGTAGTAGCTGCTCAGTGAAGGAGGAAAATGAGGGAATCACCCACAGTTGTGAAATGAATGTGGGTGTCTGCACCTCCAGCTCATTTCATGAGCAAGAATCATTCCACGCTCTGCAGGCCAAGCCAGCAGATTCCTCACGCTTTACAACTACATTTTGGTATTCTCCTGATGAAAACTGGTTCCTAGATAAGGAGGTTTGGAATCTTATTTGCCTTTTTCTTTCATGAGATGACAATGCTAAAAACAGCAAGCAATGAAATCTTGATCTGGCAAAGCTCACAGCAAAACTTTTCCCAAAGTCAGTGGAGCCCAAATGTCACTGTTGCTGGCACTGTAAGTTTTGGTCCAATGAAGCCAATCTTACAGTTAGCTGCCACCAAAACTTTATGTTTCCAGTGCCCCTGCTCTTTTCTCACTTTAACACTGGTGCTCCTCTGAATCCTCAGGGAGCAAGAGCTGCAGGCAACTAACCGAGCAAATGATCCCAGTTTAGCTATCTGAACCCGTGGCCCACAATTACAGCAGCTTAGCTTGAAAACATGCTTTCAGTAGTGTAATATTTCTGTTTTGTCTTCCTTATGTATTTGCAAAAGACTTTTATTTTTTTTCCCACTTAGGGAATACTTTAATTTAAAATATAGACTAACTGCTGACTCTGTTAGTCAGTCAAAACTTCTGAAATAAAGTACCAAATAACCAAAGATTTCTCAGAACATGCACAAAATCAGGAAAATTACTTCATGTAGAAAATAAAGAAGCAGAGGTTCAAAGGTAAATGACAAATGTAGAAGTGGGGAGAGGTAGGACACCTAAACTGGTAAAAGGAGAAAGAATCCTTGTTTGGAGGAAAGGTATACTAAAAGAGGAGCAATGCAACTGAAAATGCTAAAATATACTAATTAAAAGGGTAAGACCACAGGAATGAAGGCTGCTAAAAACATTAAGTGATATATTGGTTTGCCTTTTCCATTTTGGCTAAAATTAAATTTAGTTTTTTGGAAAATATTTTCACAAAATCTCCTTATAAAACTGAAAATATTCCCCTCAGATCTGCAGAGCACAGTAACTCATAAACCCCATTGATTTGATACGCTCCATCAATTGGCACTGTGCAACCAACGAACCCATTTCCCTTCAGACTTATGATGGCATTTTAAAAGGTTGAGAAAACAGCCTTCCACCTCCCAACCACAGGGGAGAAAAGAAGTTACTTGCAAAGCCTGCAGCCCTGAGGAGTTGGTAGGATTTGGAAATGATTTGAAGTCAATATATGACGAATCATTACACTTGGAAATAAGCACTCTATTCAGTGCAGAGTTTCAGTTTATCTTCTGAGAAAAGCAACTTTTTAGCTGTGGATGCTGTTCCACTGCTTGGCTATTTTTATAACAAGCTAAGTTAGCTGATGTCACTTTAGAGGTATTTTAATGTGTTATATCCTGGGTCTGCACACCAAGAAGTAGAAGAGATACCTTAAGTTTTTTCCTTTAAACACAAGTTGACAGCAGACCTTCACACTGGTTTTGAAGCTGGGCTGCATCTACCCTACCTGTTCTGCAGAGGAAGGGCTGGGGTTTGTTTTTCAGAGGTATTCGTTGTAAAGAGGTGCTGAAATTGCAGTGAGCTCAGAAACCAGTTCACCAGAATCCAAAAATGCTGCAGAAAATCGACCACAGACAGGTCTACAATGATAGCACACAGAGTGAAAATTAATGCGTGTCCCGTAAATAATTGCCTTCATGCCTCATTGCAAATGCAGTAGTTAAACATTTCTGTCTTGTGAGTAATTTCCTATTCACAGTTTGTGGGAAGGCATAGATGTAAAGAAAACAGGTTTGGGGTCCTTTTGTCTTGTTTTGTTTTGTTTAGTTTTGTTTTTCAGTCTGCTAATTTCAATTCACAACCACCATGGGAACCTGCAATTCCAATTTTCTTTTCACAGTATTAATGAAAACTGAGCATTGAAAATAGTTAGATTTTTTTCCCTCTAAATTTTAAACCACTTAGAAATACAGTCAAGAGTAATAACTTTCTAATCCATTATTACACACTGTAAAACTGTGCTCAGTTGCTATTATTTCATGCAAAGTTTTTCATAAGTGGTAGAAGAGGCTTTTAAAAATCAGTCTCTTCTAAGCTGGTCTTTGAGGCAATCCAAAAACACTGGTTGTGCACTGTTGAGGGGAAGAGCTGTGCATCAGAGAAGTGGTTTTAAGAAGGAATCCTTGCACCAGAAGATGACATTCATTTCCTCTCACTGTTATGTCAAGGTTTGAGCATCTTTAGTGCCTTTATGATTTTCTCTTGTTCCTAATCAAACCAACCTCAACTTATTGTTTTAATAAATAGATAGTTTCAGGTTTGGATTTTGGGGTATTTTTGAGACTACTTTTTGCTGTTAAAAATCAGAGTAATATTTTATGACATTTAATCTTGACATACTCCAATAAGGTATGTCAGTTCTCATTTACAGTAAGATGTCTAGGATGAAGCTGGTATCTTTTTCGTGCTGCAGACACTAACAGTGACTGCAGCTGAGTAGCAGACAAGGTTACCTGCAGCCACCCCTCTGCTGCTGTGCCAGGAGCCAGTGGCTCTGCCTGGTCCAGCTACGAAGATGCTGGGCAGAAAACTGCATGCAGTTTTCCCAAAGAGTTGGGAGACAAAGAGCATGATTTGTGTAAACTTAAAATCTTCATTTGCTCTCCACTGAGATCATCTGCCATCCCTGGCAGTAGTTCCTGTCTTGCAGGGGAAAAAAAAAATCCAGGTAAATTCCCCTTGGAATTGACTCCAGTCTTAGTCAAACAAAGGTACTGCTTAAATAGAAGGCAGCTGTTTCAGCAATATTATGGATGTGGATTTATTTATTTATATAGATTTCAGAAGAAATTAAGTCTGTTTTTTTTTTTTTCCAGTGGCCCTTTCCTCCCTATCTCAGAATAGGACTCTTGTTTTGGTGTGTACTCCATTAGCTGTTGCTACCTAAAGTGCTCACAGACAAACCTATACACTTTGTAAAACTTTCCTGTTTCCTCCTCCTTCATTTGTCAGGAGAGGCCCTGCTAGGTTAAAAGCATATTTTAATGTAAATGGAACAAAAATAGCAGGAAGTCCTTTTCCTTGCTGAACTGCTCTTTTTCCAGAAGTCCAAACAAATGCAACAACAGATGCTTTGAAATGTTGTAAGTTTAAATAACATTAATGTAGTGGTTGAATATTTCTCAGACAGATGGGTTAAATGAGATAATTGCAAAAACATTCTTAAAATAAAAGGAAGCCATCAGGTGAGAGGCAGGAATTTAGGTAACATTGAAAAATATACCTTAAATGTTTCTTTTAGGTTGCAATATTGGAACGTTTTCCTCTGAGAAAGCTGTTAAGTGTCATTTAGTAGACATTAATTGTAAAGTTAGTTGACAGTATTTGGCCCAAATGTATGTATCTTAAAGAGAAAGAGCAGCTGTTAATCCATCAGGTATTGACAGTGTATTCAGTGTCTCCTATTATTTCTCAGACAGAAATTAATTTCCTGAAATCACATACAGTAAGATAAGACTTTGTCTCATTTTCATTCACTATGGAAATTCTCAGCCTTTGTTCTGCACACAATGCATCGTCTCTTGTAAAACAGTAAATGACACCCTAGGTGTAAAAGAATTTCCATTTTCTACAATAGCTACAATGAACAAACAAGATCTAAGACAGTCACTGACTACTTTGGAACAGGGCACCATTCTTAGTAGGGTGGCATCTATGCTGAAATGGCAAAAAATTCTTAAAAGCTTCTGAAGTGAAACTTCAAGATCTCTTCTGTAGCCGTAGAAAATACCAATTGCACCAACTCATAACAACTGCGAATATTCAGAAGGACAAAAATAAGTTTAAACACTATTTGATAAAGTTTTTTTTGAAACTTCTGTTCCTTCAGCCAAACAAAATGTCAGCTTCTTTAAACCTATTTGAAATAACTGCCAGGAAGTGGTGTTTCAGCAGTAAGAACACAAATCACCAATAAATAAATGATGAGTAATACCAAGGTGGAGAAGGAACTTATTCTTTTGGGGGGGTTGTGGCTTTTTGCTATGTTTTATTATTCATAGGCCAATTGTAGATGTCTGTAGCTGGTGGCTGCTTCCAATTCTGGTTGTCCAAACTTGTTGCAATTCTTTGACCAGCGCTGACAGTTTGGCTGGCATTACCTTTAATGTAGCATCCTTAAAATCATCATCTTCCTATTAGGCCTCTACA